>MU883369.1:0-12730 GCA_036418205.1 Ostertagia ostertagi | reverse complement strand
GTAATGCATTAGTCGTGACAGTCCTACCCCCACTAGAGAGAGCGAGGCGTTACATAGAAATACCAATAGAGCAAAAGGGCTGGTACAGCTGGAACGCGCTAGAGGTGAACGACATTCCCGTTGTAGTTAACATGAATTCATAGTTACGGAGATATTACAGGGTGGCTACTAAATATTGGCGCATGGTTTATTGACCATATTTTTGCAAAGAGAAACTATTACATATTCAGAAGTTTATTTTATATACAGTAAAACATATCCATGCATCACTGAAGAAGGTGCTCGAAATGGCCTCCCTCGGCAGTGATACAGGCTTCAAGTCTCTTCTCAACTGACATCACCGTGGGCCGCAAGTAAGTGACGTCAACGTGAGATCATCACACTGGAATTGGCGCACAATTCTCAAAAGGACAGGCAATTGTTGGATCCGGCTAGCAGACATTCTGCTCGACGTCGTGCGCACACAAGGAGCCGATTTCCAAAATCTGTCATGATTTAGGCAGGAATTACTTCCGACACCGAGACACCGTTTGTCTTTGTGGACAAATCCGTCAAAATTAACGCCCAGATCTACCAGGAAACAATTTTACGTGATGTGCTCGTTCCATGGACTGTTTCGACCTCCAGCAAATGCAAATGTCAGTGCCTTCTTCAGCAAGACTAGGCGCCTCCCCATGCCGCAAAATCTACGCTGGTGTTCTGTGACCGCCATTTTCCAGGTTACTGGTCACAAGATGTTTGGCCATCTAACTCGCCCGATTGAACCCAATGGATTTTGCGGTGTGGGGCTTCCTGCAGCAGAAGATGCCTTCTGAGCAACATCGAAGTTTGGACTTCCTGAAGGCTTCCTAGGAGGAAGCGTTGAAGTAACTCGACGAAAACTGCTTGCGGCCCACGGTGATGTCAGTTGAGAAGAGACTTGAAGCCTGTATCGCCGCCGGAGGACTTCTTTCCGAGCATCTTCTCTAGTAATGAATTGTTATGTTCTACTGTATATAAAGATAAACTCTGAAGATTTAATAGCTTCTCTTTTTGGAAATATGGTCAATTAACCATGCGCCAATATTTAGTAGCCACCCTGTAGGACTAGTCAGTGGAACACAGACTGACCAGTGGCCGAGGTTTTTTGGATTATCTCGGATGATTTCTGATTGCAGCGCCTATCCTCTCCCATTGGATTAACGCTTCGAAATTGCACTTCCGTTAATCATATGTTACCTATGAAACATTCAGATAAAAAAGAAAAATTGGAAAAGATAGTTTGCAAGTCTTTCTTCACAATCTAATGACATTACAAGTCGCCAATTCAAGGAAACTTACGCTAGCAAGAAATGGTAGGTTTATATGTATAAGGAAACACGAAGAAAGGTGCGCAAGATACCAAATTTCGTAACCACTAGTTTCAAAACCCTGATTTCACTTCATCTTGGCATTCCATAGCAGCTCAGTAAAAGAGAAATTTTTGCTCTTTGACTGATTGTCTATGGCACTAGAAAAACCGTTTCGTAAAGGTCCGCTTACACTGAACGTCCTCTATGAAGCGCCTAACAGATCGGTCTTCATCACCGCTGCAATGCTTTCAGGAAATGTAATATGCTTCAGAGTTGAGCTTCGAATCAGTGTGAAACACCAAGAAGCACGTTTGTGTCTTTTTCTTCACGACATGGAAAGCCCACTTCAATCACATACTGTCCTCGTCCGTAAACAAATTCTCTATCGGCTGCTACTTCTCAATGTTTCCATGAGGCTGCGACGATATTCTTCGTTTGCATATCTGGCACATAGGAACCGTGCGGTCTTAAAAACTGAAAACCGCTACACTATGCTCAGTCTATGATATTGTATCTCTCATTTCTCCGTATATGCCTTGTTTTGTTTAATTTAGTAGCTAAAAATTAAAAGGAACGAATTCACAGCACGAAAATACTAACGCTCATTTCAAACTAAACATGGCGATGATGAGTGGCACACTAAAAAAGGAAAAACTATGAGAAACCGCAACAGAAGAAGGCCCAGAACCCAGAAATGGGGGCCCCTTCCTTGCCCGTTGATTTGAGCGACTATCATCGCTGTGCCCTCTTCAACACTACGCTCTCTCACCTATCTAATCACTCGCCACGTATAGACCTGCGGCGAGTGATCAGATGATCGGTGGGCGTGCACTGGCCCACCGCGCCAAGATTGAGCCTTAATAGGTCGCCGAGGTCAACTCCTTCGGTGCCAATTGCGCTTCAGTCCGCACCCTCAGGAGGTCCGCGGGTCCCTCAACTAGGTGAATTACTCCTTCTTCGACCTCATTCTAATCGTGAATTCGTCCTTTAACAGAAAAAGGAGAGCGCCAGCCAGCGAGCAACCAATTCTTCGACGAAGACTCGGCTTTGTGAAGTGACATGCAACGCTCTATGTGTACCAGAGGCGCCAAGTCCAAAGCGTTCAAGACTTCTTGAGTATTCTACCATGGTCATACCACGAAATGTTGGAACGTAGGGACAGCTCGCAGCGTCCGATTAGCTTTAATACATAAAAGCACTCACTAATCAACATGTCGAGCAAAAGGGCAGAGTTAAAGGAATCTTCCACGGACCATGGACCAGTGGGCGGGACCGGAAGTGGTTTTGCGACGAAATGCATGGTAGGTACGGATCCACGTTCATGGGAAGGTTTGAAGTGAATCCTGTTCACGTTCGTTGCGTTCGACACCACGGACCTCCTGAGGGTGCGAACTGACGCGCAATTCGCATGGAAAAATTTGACCTCGGCGACCTATCATGCCTCAAAGCTGGCGGGTCCGGCGATCTCCGCCCACCGATCATCTGATCACTCGCCGTAGTTCAATACGTGGCGAGTGATTAGATAGCTGAGAGAGCGTAGTGTTGAAGAGGGCACAGCGATGAGAGTCGCATCAATGCTCGAATCAACGGGCAAGGAAGGGGTACCATTCTCGGGTTCTGGGCCGTTTCTCATGGTTCTTCCTTCTTTCGTGTACCACTCACCATCCCTAGGTTAATTTGAAATGGGTTGCTTTTTCATCGTGAATTCGTCCTTTAAGCAGCAACTGTTTGAACTGGTCGGGCTAAATGCCGAGCCTAGCTCAATGCTGGGCATCATTGAAGCACGTAGATCTCGCGTAGAGATTATCATTTGGAAGCGCCGTATTTTCATGAGCCCCAAAACTTTCATTCTATTGACGCTCTAACCTAATTATCGAGCTTCCCTTCACAAATACAGGGGTGGCCAAAAAAAGAGACACTCAGCCCATGGCGCACATCATCGAACTTTTCGTCGCACAGGGAGCCGATGTTAATGAAAGTTTTATGGCGTTATATTCCTTAGTTGTTCCTCCGTAAACAGAAGCAAGCACTCCTTCACTGCCCCTGCCGTCTCCAGAATATGACGTCATCTGCCGTCACCGTCGAGCTCAACGAGGCTTACCGAAATCGCTCCGACCTGAAGCTGCTACACAATTTCCTCAGTGAATTAATTGTTGAAATAGCTTTCCCAGGAGAAACCATTTAGCTGTGAACGTGCATAAATAACCGCTTTGACCTGCGTTTCAGAGAGGTCGTAATCGTCTATGGTATCTCGAACGACCTCGTTGAGCTCGTACCGTGCACAATGCTTCAGTGGGAAAATCTTCTGATGTCGTCGGTGTAGAAGGCTGTTGTGTAGCTTGTTGATAGATTATAACGTGCTCTTCAATATTCAGTTGGGGTCATTTGGTTTGGTTTCGCGACGCGTAAATAATTCCGTTTTGAATGTTGAGTGAAGTGTCTCTTTTTTTTGGCCACCCCTGTATGTACATATAATTATATCATTTAATATACCATGATCGACTGTAGGTGGAACTGAATCGAACACCGGGTTTGATTCATACTAATCTGTTGAATCTTTCATCGAACTACTTTAAAACCAACTGAAAACGAATGAAGAAAACTATCTGGATTGGTAGCAAGCTGAAGATTGGCAAAGGTTCTGCTCAGTATCAGAAGTGAAAGATTCCGAATTATTCAAATTCGTTTACCCTTTCTAGCCCTCCACATATGCACGTGACAGGGCCATGAGAATCAGTCCGGTTAACAGTGCCACCGTCATCTTTCTGTCAACTTTTGCAAGATGTTACTGTGCGACGAAATACTCCTACTTCCTGTATGAGCCCGACTCTCATTCCGCGTCCAGTGGGCAGCTGACATATTCGAGAACCGCCTTATCTCTCTGCTCTTGGATCGCAAATTAGGAGCACATTCCTACGCTGCATTTCGGCCACCCTTTGGTGACAGCAATTTAGGGTTTATTTACGGCATGGGAGCCGCCTCGCAATAAATATTCGGCCCCTTTTCACTTCAACACTTCAATTTCAAATCGCAAATCACGGCCAATCGTCTTCTTACAGTGAAATCGCCTTCCAGTTTTTTGTACAGGCCACTGCCCTCCGCCTTCGACTTGCAAGGCACACGTGTTCAAAACTTTTTCCTGGCGCAATGGACTACGACTGAGTTAGCAGCTGAAAATCCGTTCGCAGCACTCCTGTCCGCATACCGTTCAGCAGTAGCGGGTTGACGATTCTTTGCATTCATGTGATTCTTGTCTTGAATCAAAGATGTAAATTCGGTGAGACATACGCAAGAAATTGAACACATTCATCCATCTATGTATTGAACATCCACTTTTCGTTGCTCCTCTATCAAACACAGCAGTCAATAGGTCTTAATTAACGGACCCTTAGGATGGGTACATAAAAACTTAGAGCGATAAGCTAACTCATTATGTGGAGTCCACGCCATCCTTAGTCTACCGTTATGCCTTTCAGGAGCTAAAAGAACTTAGGCATCTGTTATGCTTTCATGAAGTTGACGCACACAGTTAAGGGAGCACTTTACAAAAGTATTAGGCTTGGGAAGAAAATTCCTTTTCATGCTTTGACAAATCAAAATTTACACATGTAAAAATTCAAAGGTGCCGCAGCGATGGTTACAGCTCAAACTGAATACTTCTTTCTACAACTTTCCTTCATCCATCTACGAAATTGCTTATCAAGTTGTAGTGTTCATTGACCGGTTTCTCTTGCCACCTAGAACGGATTTCATCGGGACTGAAATAACCATTTTTGAAGCGCCTGTACCGCTCTGCAGCAGTCGCATGGCTTACAGCCTTTACCTTCGGTATCACAGAAGTCTCACTTAGGTATAATCTCCTGTCGGAAGTTGTCACTCTCAGCCAGCAGCCTTACAGAATTGCTAATTGTCAAAATTATTCGTAGTATCCAAAGAATGGAGTAAAAGATGCACATCAAGTCATGCTACTGCAGAGTTTTTCATTGAAGTGTTTCTGATATTATGTTCATTGACCGGTTTAGCTGGCCGTCTTGAACGGATTTGATCGGGGCTGAACATGAACTCATAACACAGCGCTGTGAAGAATAAATAATGAATAAATTTCCTGATGGATATAAAGGAACTTCTTCTCTAACCCAGTAACTTGTACACCTTCAAGTCTTCTGCTCCATTCCTTTCACTAGCAGTGTCAGATCAACTTTATCGACTTTGTATAATTATAGGAAGGCAATAGCCACTTATGTTATAATCACGAGCCTTAACCTCTCAAGACTACCCCATTCAAACTCGCACTTTCTGGAGTGTGGCTTCCAAGACTGTTCATTAATGTGTTTAGAAGTAGCTGAGTGTCTTGTTCATGTAGTTGACTTCTATTAGTAGTTTACTTTGAGCCAGCCAAACGTCGATTACAAACTCCGTGTTTGTGTAATTTGTCTGATTATCTTCTTCTGTTTCTTTTCACTTTTGCTAACCAACTGTGCAAAACAAAGTGCAAAGTAGGTCATTTTCTTAACGCGCAAAATTAGAAAATATAGCTTCCAAAAATTCTATAATCACAAGCTTTGAAAAAAAAACCTAGGCATCCCTCATAAGTCTTTCGATTTTTTCTGTTTGCCAACCACTCGTTGACAAGCAAGTCGTGAGGTTTGACCTGACCGGGCCAAAATTTTTTGCCCATAACTTGGAATCCTTGTGATGGATCTCTTACTTCTTAGGCCAGTTTATCGCACGATTCACAAAACCAAAATGAATGAGCCAGCTAATGAAATACTGGGAACGAGCGCTCAGCTTCGAGGAGCCGCCTGGATTGCACAGTGCTTGGATCGTACAATAAAGCGGTATGTTCCCGAATCAGCCCTGTCGAATAAATTTCCGGCTCTGAAGCAGAATTCTTCGAGTGAAGTTGAGGAGTTCCGCAACTAGATAGCCTGTTTAAATTTCTTTACGAAGCAATCAACGTTGGTCAAAACAGAACCATTTGGAAGCTCCGAGACTATCTTGACATAGTAATGCGTCCTTTGTTTCGCGCAGCTGGACATGTCGTAATTGCAGAATCAGTACGGCACATGGCGGGAGCGCGAAAAACTTGGAGTCCATTTCATGAAGCAGATATGGCATGAACACTTCGTGCCACCTCCAGGAGTCTTGATTTTTGCAGGGTAATGGTGCTCCGGTGTGGGTGTCGAAGCGAAAGCGAAATGGATCACGCATCAGAAAATTTCCTACCCTTATAAAGACAAGAATTATTTCAGCGGGAGGGAGATATCGACCACATGCCCGTCACCGCGCGCCACCCCTCCCCTTTTGATGGTGACGGGGCACAGTGGGTCAACTCGCAGCCAGAGTCCAGACATAAAAACACATATGTGCGCTTTCTAGGACTAAGCCTTTGAAGGAAGAAAAGAAAGCAGAGATACTGTAATAGTATGCATATGCGAGAGTGTCCGGAGAACACTACAAATTGCTGGATCACCAAGCCTTTCGGTTGACTGCTGCCATTGGACGATACCCTCGCCTTCAAATGACCAGAAATTGTGCAATTGCAGAAATTGACGTGGCATTAACGTGGCATCGATTCAAGAACATCTTTGAGCACACGTGATGTCACCTTTTCATCGAGAATTTAGCCACGTGTGCCAATGCCACGTCAATTTCTGCAATTGCACAATTTCTGGTCATTTGAAGGCGAGGGTATGTTATAAGTGTGCAATTACGACCTGCACGACCTAAGAAAACAAAATGTAGGTCGAGGTTTATTGGATGCACTCGTTCAGCGCGGAGTCGTTTTATGTGTCGTCATTTATTTGCTAATCTTTATTCTGACGTTTCCATGGAAGCTAAGCAGATTTCATACGGGGTGTACGAATCCTTCGAAGCAAAGTCAAGGAATCACCATTTTCTATATTATATTTGTTTCCACAGGACAGAAAGAAGTTTCACATAACACATCGCTCTGATGTAAAATTTGGTAAATTTTCCCTAAGATTTCAATCCAGACCTCGAGCCGTTCTGACAGGTCTAGCCACACCAGCAGGGTCTTGCTTCACCTTAGCTCGGCCTTTGTGCTGTAACGAGCTTCTGTCTAAGTTTCTTGATGGTTTTACGCGAACGTCCATGGTGCTACTACGCGTATTGCATCTAAAATAACGAACTAATTAGCTTCTATTAGCTCGCGGTCGCATATCGTGCCTGTTTTTCACCCTGACCAGCTGGCACGTATTCTTAGAAATGAGGTCTGATTGCGTGCGCGTGTAATCGATATCCATGTTTTTACATTCACTGATACAGTGACACTAGCTGCAGATGCGGGATTACAGCTCTGTCACGCCCACCGCATCTCCGAAACCTTATATTTCAGGAACGTTGTTCCAACAGTGAGCATGTCAACTTCAAATATCATCGTTATTGAGGTCATCTCGATTTGTTTTGCTTTGTTATCGATTATATACCGTCATAGTTCGCTGTGCAAATGGTATTACCTGGAGGTAGGTTAATGGCAGAACATCCTGCTTCAGCCCGAATTCTGAAGCGGAGCTCGTGCTTCCCAGCCAGCAGGCCTAAGCACAACAACAAGGTCCTGCTTCACCTCTACGCAGTCTTCTGTAATATATTTGCCAAAGCTGATCAGCATTCGCATGTTAAATGGAGTTATATAAAAATTGGCTTCTGGTTGGAATGAAGGAAGTGCTGCTGGTAGGGACTGCGGTGAAGGACAACCCAGGGATGGGGCCCCAAAAAAACAGGACTCTTGTCCTCCCAGTTGGTTTCCGCTTTGTGCGAGCTTCATTGGCGCTGAAGTCTCAACTTGAATGCTCTGCTCTGCTCTCTGCTAAACGGTTAGGTCCGGCGTTATCGGTCAGCAACTTCGGGGATCCCAATTTTCCTTTGTAATAGGAAACCTGCCCGTCATTAACACATTCAACTATGTGGGAGAAATTCGCAGCCATTAATAGAGAAAATCCGGAAAGGCAGAGCCAACTCAGGTTAGAGCCGATTCAGAGCATGACGAAATCCTAGCAAAGAATTTCGAAGCGGTCTGCAGCTGGATGATAAACTTTGTTAGATCAAAATGAATTGCAACCTAACGTTTCCTTTCTGCTCAGCAAACTGAGGATCGTAGACTGGGCAGATTAGGAATGAGAGCGGAAACTATTAGATACGATCTTCCAAGTTTTGCTCCGTAGCGGACCAAATAAATGAGCTGAAATTTATTAAGGCTGGTGTCAGAGTCCGCGATTCGATTTGCGCGATTTTCGCGATTTTCGCGATTTGCGCGATTTTCGCGATTGTCGCGATTTTCGCGATTTTCGCGATTTCGCGATTTTCGCGATTTGCGCGATTTCGCGATTTGCGCGATTGTCGCGATTTTCGCGATTGTCGCGATTTTCGCGATTGTCGCGATTTTCGCGATTTTCGCGATTTTCGCGATTTGTCGCGATTTTCGCGATTTGCGCGATTTTTGCGATTTTCGCGAAACCTGCGATGGATCACAGGAGTTGGAAGTGCCCGATGAATACTGCGAGGTGTTGTTTAATCCTGCTGCGAATTCTGCTTGGCAGTAAAGATTGGAAGACGAATGTTTGTGGTTCTACTTGTTTCATGTTCAATGTCTATTAGTTCATTGAAATGCTCTTGAATCGTTCCTATTTTGTTCTTTTTTTTTTCAGGAATCAAACCAAACCAATCACAAAAATTGCAAGTGCCCCATTTGAACAATTGAAACACTGGATATGAAACAAGTGGAATCATGAGCAGTCTCCATTAAACCATAACCATCAAGCAGAAGTGACGGCGGGATTGGAGAACACCTTGCAGTATGGATGGGGCACTTGTAATTTCCGTGACCCGTCGCGCAAATCGCGAAAATCGAAATCGCGCAAATCGCGCAAATCGCGAAAATCGCGCAAATCGCGAAAATCGCGCAAATCGCAAAAATCGCGAAATGCAAATCGCGAAAATCGCAACAATCGCGCAAATCGCGAAAATCGCGAAAATCGAAAATCGCAAAAAAATCGCGGACTTGCACACCAGGCTAACAGTATCGCGTCATTTCTCTCATTTTACTATTATCCTATTCGCTTATTCGCTTAGTCGCTCAATCGAACGTATCTAATCCTTTCAGCATATTCGCCTATTCGTCTATTTTCCAAGGTCGCCTACTGTGGACAATGCCAAGGATGTTTTGTCGCAATGATCTCGTTGGTACATATAGAAAGTTTGAGCTCGTACCTTTTAAAGAATAGGTACTCTGCCTTACAACGAAGGGATCCCAGGTTGCCATGGTAATTCAAGAACGGATGTATAGCTGATCTCAAATCTACCTTCCAAATCTGCTTAACGGTTGTCTGAACGGAGTTATGAAGCAAATAGCGCTTGGTAGTGGTCCAGGTTCACAGTCAAAACATCGTAGGATCGATCCCTTGTCGTGTTTTCTGTCTAGCGTTTTCTGAATACAGTTGGAACGACCTAGGATCGCTACTCAGAGTTCCCTCGCCCGAATACCATCTCATGGGAGAAGTGTCCTCGCACATTTCCATTTTTCCAACACGACTCTCTGAGGTTGCCATACCGCTCCGATTCACGAAATTTTAACCAGTATCTTTAGCAGATGAGTCAGCCGCCGACCTTTATTCGACTGTGCCTTAGCCTTTCGCGGCTGAGGACATGTCAAAAAGTTCAAGTAGCCGTGCAAACATCAAACACGCGTCCTATTGTGAAGAAGTGCGAACATTTCAATGGCGATTCTTCCGCGACGCATGTAAATGTTCGCCAATGGCAACAAGTTCACTTGTGTGTTTTATTACCACTAAGCGCCTTGCATAAGCTTTATGCCCGCACACAATTACTCTGAACTTTGGCCGCAACTTAAAAGGGCACACACCGCCCTGAGTCAGTGTGAACGATTCCCTTCGCCGTGCAGGATACCGACTCCAAATTCAATCGCTAGAGATAGGAATCTCACTGGCAAGTCTCGGAAATGCCCGGCTGAATAGCGCTAGGGCTGGCAAAGTAAGGCGCGGAAGGTGACTGCGCGGGTAACATATGTTTTTTTATTACTTATTAACTTTGTAGCACTGCGCTGTGTCTGAGATGCATAGGTGGTATTCAGACACTGTACAGTGGAAAGTAGTTAATTCGAATTTGTTGGAAATAAGAAAAGCCATTCCAGTCAACCAGATTGTATTTTTGAATTTTAGAGCTTGCTTCAAAGTCTGACAATATGAATACTCTCTCTCTGGCGCTTAGTCTCTCAATGCTTAGCACAGCCGATCTCGATAGGTGAATTGAGCCCAGTTCAAAGACAGTCCTTTTTCAGCGCTCATGAGAGTACGCTCTTATATATAGCCTACATCGTTCATGTCGTATCTTATCGTAATCGCTGATGACCTGTGCCCAAGTTCTGCAAGCGAATTGTCCCTTAGACGTGGTATTGAGCCAGTATTACGAAGTACGCATCAACTGATACATAACAATGAACTATGACAGGCAAAACTGCACGTCTGCCGCGCAACTCCGCCTTCCAAAATTGGGTCACGCGAAGTGTGAGTGGGCTAGTTGGGCGTCCCAGAGTGGGCGAAGCCGTTCCCAAACACGTAACTGATCAGACATCACCCTTAAGATAACAATCACTAGGGCTTAGAAAAAACCTCGTTGTTGGCCTCGTAGAGACCGGTCACCTGATGCTTGTTGGGCAGCTATTTTTTGTATCTTTGGCGGCCACGTCACGAGTGATGAAATGGGAGGTTTTTCTGGTTTTTTTTTCTGAAATCTAGGTTGAAAAATTCAGGTTGGGTTTGGCGAGAGGCAGGCTATTCGAAAATATGCGCTTTTGTTTTGTTTAATCGTCATTTACTGAACTGACCGAATTTGAAAACAGGAACCTCTCGCCAGCAACCTATGAACGTACTACGACCGGTCGAAAGAAACAGGTTTCTCACGGAGAGATTCTTGGGGCTACTCACCCTACCAGCTTGCTGACAAGAAGCGAATGTTCGTTGGCCGTGGATCCACATCATCAGCGGAGTAAAATTAACGGAGGGCTGTGTAAGCTTTATCCAGGGCAGGGCTGTTTACTTTCTAATGCGGCAGCGCACGGGCGCGGCCGTCAGGACTCGCCGAATGGCTACTAGCACGCTAATAGAAACTTATTGAAAAAAATTAGGTAATAGTGCTTTGTTTGGGAATTAGGTAATGTTGCTTTGTTGCAGGCAGTTGTACGCAGCAGGGGGGAGGCAACAAAGAGAGATTTGCCCATGTCGCACTTCAGCGACTCTTTCGTCGCAAAGATTGCCATCTTTGACGAAAATATTACAGCAAAATATTCCTCAAATGGGCGGAAGTGGTGTAGTGGCAAGTGGCACGCTTACCACGCGAGCGGTCCGGGGATCAAATCCTGGGTCGTGAGTCGCCCGGGCCAACCAAGCCTTCCATCCCTCCGGGGTCGGTTAATTGGTACCAGACTTGTCTGGGAGGATAAAAACACTGACTTGTACATCGGCTGGCCCCCGCAAGTCATTGTATAGGCCACATCGCATTCAAACGCCACTACGAATGTACAAATGGAAGTAGAATGCGTGCCGCATCCCAAAAGGGATTGATCAACGGCAAATGCTTTATCTTTTTATTCCTAAATATCCCTCTATAGTGAACGCAGGCCCTCCTTCACTGCCCTCACCGTCTTCAGAATATGACGTCATCTGTCACCGTCGTCGAGCTCAAGGAGGTCTACCGTAACTGCTTCAGCCTGAAGCTCTTACATTTCTTCAATCGATTTAATTGTTGGATAGTTTCCTAGAGACATTAGCTCTGACTGCAAACCCCCTCGGAACCCGCTTTGGAAAACGTCGTAATGGTACAGGATCAGTCGACAACCCCACTGAGCACAGCACAGCGCATCATGTTTCCAGGGCACATGTTTCTGATGAATACGTAGGAGGCCATTATGGAGCTTTCTGAAATAGAGCTGCTCATCAATTTGAATTCAAGTAGGGACCGCTCAGTTTGAGTCCACCAAAATGTGGCTAAATCGATTTGAAGGTGGAAACAAACTAGTTCCCCTCCCACCGATCAGCTTTTCTGAAGTGTGCAGTGGATTATTCGACAATTTTGGTCACTCATTCGGGAATGCTGTCTAGTCCAAAAGCATCCCTTCTATATTTCGATTTACAAATTTGATCGGCTCAAACGGCATCAAAGGCACGATCCACGGTAAGCTGAGGTGGATTGTCCTCGAGATTCCAGAACAAAGCATGGTAAAAATGAGCAATTCTGTTGGAAGTGCGCAACATGCATTGTCGCGACCACCGCTGACCGATAGTCGTGCGGCCATTTGAAGGCGGTGACCACGATGGGCCGAGGGCAGGGTGAATAACGGTTGAGGAAATCCTCGACAGGGGGTC
>MU883368.1:0-10306 GCA_036418205.1 Ostertagia ostertagi | reverse complement strand
GATGTTACCCACAACTATGCACCAATTAGCGATAACATAGCTCATGGATCTCTGAGATTAGGAGAAAAACAGCTGTGGGATAAATACCCGTAATCTGTTTTCAAAACACCTGAGTTAAACCCCTCATTTATTCCGTAGACCATGGATATTTGTTTCCTGGATGTGCGATTGAAATATGTACGTCCACACTGATCAGTAGAATCCACTAGGCAGGTCATTCAGGATGTGGAGCCCTTTTTTAGGAAGTTGGTTTTCGCATCATATAGTAGGAAGACCCTCGTGGAACATGAAAATAAGTTCAGGATTTTATAAGAGACTTTAGGAATGCTGAGAAGGGTGAAAAATTCCATTTAGAGAGTGCAATTTTTGCAATTTCGGAGTGCATGCAGTATTCGTAGCTTTGTACAGTTATATGTTCGTGGGATTTTTTTTCGGGGAATGTTCTTAGCCTAAGAAATCACAGGAAAGTGTGAATCACAACGTGCAGAAGTTGTACCTTTTTGAATAGAACGATAACCATCCTTTCATTGCATTTGTAGCATTCTTAGAAGGGCTTAGAAGAAATAACTCATTCCATGCATATTCGTGCCCCTACAAAACTTCGAGAGAAATGCCCACAAATCCACAAGACCTTCCTGATGGAAAATACAGCTATGAAGGGGGGGGGGAGGCAAAATAGAACTCCTGGGTACCGCTGCTGATGGAAGTTTTACGGCAAATATTCCGTAGAGGTCCGACAAACAGAAGCAGGCCCTCCTTCACTGCCCCCACCGTCTCCAGAATATGACGTCATCTGCCATCACCGTCGAGCTCAAGCGAGGCCTACCGTAATCGCTCCAGACTGAAGCTGCTACATAAACCCTTCAATCGGTTGACTGGTGGATAACTTAGAGGCTGTAGCTGTGACTGTGGAATACCGCTTTTGAGAAGCTCTCTATGGAAAATTCTTCTAGGTCGCCGGGATAAAAGGCTATGAGAAGTGATTGAGGTGTTCACTAGCAATCCCACCTCCTCCCCCTGCTCCAAGGCATTTCTAATGAATAGCGAAAAACGTTCACTTTTCTCTGGTTGGCAAGGGTGTTATTTGAGAACGAATTTCTCGTTTTCCCGGCGTTTCACCACTGCGGGTGTAGGGAAGAAAATCGTAAAGGGGAGCCTACTCCGAGTAGGAAGGGTCCGCTTTCAAAATTTCTCCCAACGTGAGGGCTAACTCTGACCTCGGCATGTGAGCAAGCCAACGAACATTGAAGGTTACCGTAACTCGCGCGGTTGTGAGCCAACTCCCTGGGGACGGAAGATTTCTACAATTCGATTAGCAGTGCATTGCGTCGTACTCCTCCAACACCGTATGATTAGCGAGTTCAGCAAAGTACACCTTATACTTAAAAAATAATTGGTAGTGTGAGACCTTGAATTAGCGTTTTAGCATCAAAATTACAATTCACTTTTTTACAACCCCACTTTTAAGTCGAATCGTCCATAGCAGCGTTATAAAATCTTGTACTACCTTTTTGCATAATTTATTAAGTTATTTTGATAGAGTTATGTTTTGTAAAAGCAACTAGCTTTTTTTGTATAAGCTGCACTCTGTTTTATCTGATATCGCACCTACATGTGAATACATAAATAAAATAACTATATAAATTTGATCATAGCACTCTAATCACAGGGCTACCTTAAAGCGATGTGAAAACCCACATATGGATTGGTGGCACCCCAGTCCATTCAAACGATATTCTGAAAATGATTTCACTAGCGGAATCGTCACGCTACAATTCCCAACCTTGCCCCACACGGTATTGGGAACATCACCCGAACCTGATCTGAGGCATGGTTGTATCTCCCCATCGATTTTTGCTTAGAATCAACACTTACTTCCATTTCCAACGAAATAATCGAATTCGTTGTTTTTGGATATTAAGACGTATTTGGAATGAGAGCCGGATCATCGTGATGTACTGGTGGCGCAAGGGGCTGCGTTTTAGGATAAGGCTATTTTTTGGCAGTGGATTATTTTTTCCCACAATTTCAGCGAAATGTTTCTGAAATGGATGGAAAAATGAAAAAAGAAATGAAAATTATCTGTCCTAGAAGATGTATACACTTCGGAATCCTTCTCCCATTCCCACACTCGACTAGCTTAGGAGAAAGAGTATTGCTACATAGTTCTAGTATAAAACTTGGGTGACTGCTCGATGGGAAGACTGACTCTGAGAAGAGCTCTCACATTATACGAAGTTATACGATATTGTTGTGGTATCTTTCATAAGCACGACTACGTATCCGGAACACTTATGAGGAGTATAATTTTATGTTTGGAGAGATTGGTACACGTTTACCTCAGTGAAAAGACGCACAACGTCGACTTAACGCATCGTTCCGATGCCCTATTAACGGAATCGTTCAAGGGAAAGTCGTAATAAAAAAAAGAAAATCAGAAATCACATAACTGCAGGAGAATGGAGGTCTGTGGTCAAATGGAAAGCATATGCATTCTGGAAGTCGCTGAGCTGGATTCTCAGTTATTATATGTAGTTGCGACTCATTAGAATTCGGAACTTCAGGAGGAGGGCGGACAAGGTAAAACTTCTTTGCAGACAAAGTTGCGTAGGGTGCGGATATATAATATTATAGGAGGTTTTATTGATTTCTACCGCTAAGGCTACAGGGAATCTATAAGAAATACAGGAAATGAAAGCAAAAACTTGTCCTCCACGACATTTTGCACCTTCGATATTCCTCTTCAAAACACTATCATTGTACTTGCTCCTTGGTTTTATCCGGATTCGTTATGTGAATTTCGGCTTTTTTGAATATTTGAATATTTTTTCTGTTTGGAGGAATCCAATGGTAAGCTAACGAGGAAAGGTGATAGTTTACGGGAACGATCCCACCTTTTGAATTGGGAGGGAGAATAGCTGAAGCACATTAACGTCTTTGCAAACATATATATGTACATATCGTTATATGAATACTCTTTAACATAAAGTGTGAGCAGAATTTTAATCAAAAAATTTCAGGGAAAAATTGCGGTCATAGCGACATTTAACTCAGTCTGCATGGCTGTCAAGAAAAAAAAAAGAAGAATACAGAAATGGAAGAAGAGCCTTACGCATCCTATCATCCTATCGATCCTTACCAAAAAAGATGGTCATCATTTCTTGTAAGAAGGATCGGGAACATTCAACCCACTTCGTCAAAGATTTCAAAGATTTGGGTTCTTGAAAAAAATGTTCCTAGAGAACAGTTGCTCTATCAGCTAACTTGGTCTTCTGCTTGCGAATCATTGGAACGTAGGGTGTAGTATTCAGGTGCATGTATTAAGACCGCTGAATATCACATTATCTACTTGAAATAAGTGTTTAATACACGTAAAAATGGCATAAATTAATGCAGTTCCTAATAATACACAGCGATACAACCCAAAAGATTCTACAAGTGATCTACTAAGAAATGTCCCTAGGTAGTCGCAAAGAATGGAAGGAGGTCGTTATGAAAAGATTCACCGAGCTCTGCGTGTCCCTAAGATGACTAAGAAAGGGATGTGGGGACTTCTGATAAAATCCACGATTAGTAAGGAGAAATATATTTGAATGAGGTCAGTCACATGACTTTACGGGTGTCTCTAAAGCCCGAAATACGAAAACAAAGGCGTAATTCCGTAACAACCGCGCCTGCAGAGTGTCCTTCGAGAACAAAATCCACATTCAAAGGCTGTGTATTTAGAAAATATTCGGCATCAGCAATGCTCACCGTATAAGTATGTTGCGTTGAACGGCATTCAAAACGTGGTGAGGTATTGTGAGTTATAACGAAATCATAAAATGTTAGCCCTAAATCTTGTCACTTTGAGAGGTGTGTGCTTTCAGTTTCCACCTAGTTGATGTTTGCGAACAAGTTTTGAATTGCAATGAAGTGGCAGCCGAACAATGTTCAAGTGTGGTTATACTCGTAGTTCTCATCCTGGTTATGAGAATTCACTAACCTAAAAGGTTGAAGAGACCAGTTGGCACGGACTGGCCAGGATTCTACTTCCGACCGCTGTCGTTGAGGCGCCATTTGATAGCCGCCCATATTAAAGTAGGAAGATATGTAGGTAGGGGAATTTCGATCTTGGAACTTCGGTCATTTAATCAGTGCGTCATCATCAACAAAGCTGAATTTTCGAACTCTACAGTTTTTTTTTAAGTTAAACCCATCATATATGGGACAGCCCTTAGCTCGTTTTCGAGCGTTTCATTCAACGAAAGAAAGCTTTCGAGGATCTTTCAAAATTGAGTACTCAAAAAGCACTTTTGGGACAGCGTTTGATGAGCGTTATTTCCTTATTCAATTAGTCATTGAGATTGAATGAATGAAAAGGGCTCCTTGACTTAACAACCTACCCATGACCGCTAACTAATAGTGGATTCAAAATTCAAGGCACACCCTCACGTTGAAGCTCGTGTGGTAATTTCACACTATGGTGGAAGCACCGAAGTGGAGCACTAGTTGAGAAAAAAGAGGAAACCGTCAAATTGAACAAAAGGTCAAGCTTCCTTGTCAAATGCCGTGAACGACCCTAAGAGGAAGACACTGAGGTACATAAGAGATAATGGGCGCCGAGCAGAGAAAAGACTGCGGGACAAGAGAGCATCGCAGATGAGAAACAAGGCAAGGATGTGATATCACCACCGTGGGCGTGCGCAGATCCATGAGGCACCCAAGAATATAAGTCCTAAACCCCGGGCGTGCTTCGCTGGAGAAAGCGACTTTTTTTGCAGCGGAAACTCCAGGTTCATTCATGAGCATTGGTGGACCTGAGGTCCCCCGCAGCGAAAAATGATTCGCGTTACAGAACGCAAAGAAGTCGCTCTCTGGCAACCGCACCCCAACATAAGCCCCTACTGTTTGAGCGGAGCGTGTCGAAGTGCGAAAGGGAGAGACGTTCAGTTTTCCTCCAGCGTTCTAGTCACCAGAGCTATGCGATCATCAAAACATAAGGTTAAGCTTGGGTTCAAACTTAGGCTTGTGCCAGCATTGGCTTATGCTTAAGCCTATGATTGGGCCTAGGCTCAGTTCTAAGCTTGCTTCGAGCAATGAGTGGTGTCTCAATTTTAGGTGACCTGACCTGATGGTGAGGAGGAGAACTGCAACGTCCCTGTGAAAGGGTACGACTTCTGCAGTTGCAGACCCAGCAACTACATAAACTACATAAATGATTTTTCTAACGAAAAAGGTAGCGTGATGTGCATTTGAGCTTTCAGGGGAAAACTCGAAACTACGCGGTAAAAATGAGAAGTTCCAAGCAAAAACGAATACTGCAATGAAAGTTTACCTTTCTTTGTTTCAGGCACTTTCATGGTGACCA
This sequence comes from Ostertagia ostertagi, assembly GCA_036418205.1. Classification (NCBI taxonomy): domain Eukaryota; kingdom Metazoa; phylum Nematoda; class Chromadorea; order Rhabditida; family Trichostrongylidae; genus Ostertagia; species Ostertagia ostertagi. The sequence goes on along the minus strand of MU883368.1, from coordinate 4,956 downwards.
TCATAGATGAACCAATGAGATCACCTGCAATAACGCTGTATTGTATTAGAGAAAGGAAAACTGAGGAAGGACAAAAGAATATGCCAATTTGATTTCCCCCTTGTGAATTTCCATGGGATTATTCAATGCTCATTCTACAGTCTTTGGTGAAAACCAGGAAACAAAAATGGTTTTCGGGCAAGTTGGAGGTACCTAAGACAGGCGCCTCCACGAACTCACTTTTAGCATCCTTTTGAGGTCGTGGACTGTCTGGCGGCACTGTAGGAGGCGCCAGATGGCTGTGTCGAACGGTCAAATCCGTCTGAAATTTGTTACGTTTACTGTCATTTTGCAAAGTTGATCTATAGTGCTCTCTGATTTCCTCGGAGTCAAGGGAACCAGAAGAGCGTGTCCAGCCGGAGAGATAACGAGCTCACTTCTTTCGAATCCTGTCGGAAGGCCATTTGTCGGACTAAACTCGGTCTGCGCACTCCCAACATGACATCTTTTTGCACTTACACGAAAATTATCTGAACGTATAAGTGATGAAGATAGCATAACATCCGCTACGTAATTCCTCGAGAGAAGAAGACCAGCGAGTCTTAGAACTAGAAGATGTTATTTAGATGTCCAAAAAATTATATAAATAGTACTATATATATATTCGATTGAAAATCAAAGGAGTAAGAGTAGCGAAGTGCCGCAATCGCCGATAGTCAAAGATGTTTAATGAGAGCCAATAACTAATAACACGCACTTCATATCTCAGAGCCCAGTTGCTCCTTTTTAAGTGTCTCCGCATTGGAGCACCACTCATAGGATTTGTACCGTGTCCGTCCTTTGAGAGAGTCGTGGCTACTCAGTGGCTCATGCTGTTCACCCAAGAATGGGTCACGAGAATGAACGGCTGAATTCAGTGTTTATCCATGGACCGCCAAGAATGGGTCACAAGAATGAACGGCTGAATTCATGTTATGAGCATGGACGCTGCGTGTGATAAATCTGTCACAGTATCTAGTACTATGCACTCGTAGATGCGCTACAATAATTCCTCAGATAACAAATCAGCTATAAATCGGACCACCCACAAGCGGGAAATTATCATACACCAATTAGTCGTAATCGTTGATGCCTATCCTAGTAAAGCACAGAATTAGAATGTTCTTTAATTTTCTCCTTAACGCCATCCGGATGTTTGGCTCCATTCTGCAAGTCTAGCGGTAATTAATTGGAAAGCCATTTCGTTTGCCGCTCGCGAAGAATGGCGAGTTTGAAAAACCGGGAGTCTGATAATTCTACGTGAGCGACCTGGACTGCGCCTCCAATGCTGGGGTCATATTGCAGTGCGTTGCGTTGCTCCCTCGACTCAGTTTTTCACTTTAACTCATGAACCAGAATGCTGACTAACACTGGGTTGCCCTAACATTCCTCCCTCCAGGTTTGCAAAGCCGGAATTTGAGCGGAACGAATTACCTGCACTAGTGACCCTTTACTGTACCAACCACTTTCTTAGTATTAAGGCGAAATTATCCAATATTTACCTCTTCGTTCAATCTAGCTAAAATTTTGAGCTTAGGGGTCACTCATTTAGTGAAAGAGCGTTTGGTTCATACGCCACAAGCGCCAGCGTTATCACACTTATTTGGCGCAGACAGCTGTGGACGCATGTTCTGAACACTTTGACGACGAACGAGGCGATGTTAGTGTTCCGCGAGTCAGTCTACCACTCATGCTGGGTAATCAGCAAACTTGGTTACCCAACGTGCCTTGGCGCCCTTGGCGCGGTTGCCCTTCCCTTTAGCGTCAAACAGATGCCATAGTCGTGCTGCATTACTCTCCCGCGTAGGATAATTTCTAGCCAAGGAGGACAAATTTCGAAAATAATCCATCCCCAATCCTTTGGAATGGCGCAGTGAATGGCAAGCAGTTTAAAATAAATGTTCGATAATTATTTGGTAGGAAACGTAATTGAACGGGTGGGCCAAGTAAAACTTGAGTCAGCAGGTATTTTTTATTTCAGTTCTTGAATACTTAAAGATAGGTAGGTGTTTTGTTTGTGAGAACTCTGGACTGGCCTTATTCTCTTGCATGGCACAGGACAGAAACAGCTATTGCGAAGGTTACTTTTTATGAGATGGTGAATTGATAGAAAATGATAATATCTCTCGAGAAGTGTAGTTCTTTGCTTTATATGGCCTCCGAGCCGCTACTTATCGATAGCATCGGCCTTCATTTGATTAAGAATGTACTGAGCTGAGCCATCCGACAGATTTTTTATGCCAAGGGTTACTTAATGCGATCTGGAGATTACTATCGTTGGCACAAACTTATTCACTTTTTTGTACAAGGGTGGAGCATAGATATGGCGATAAGCAATAGTGGCCCATTTCCCGTCAGATAGTCAAAACAATAGTAGATCATTCATAGCAGCGCTTGACTATATTTCTACGAACGACAGTTAAAAATTTTTCATTCGATAACACACCTCGAGTTATGGGAATGAGCTGACCATCATTTTGTGCGGCATGGAGTGTTACAAACTGCTGCCTCATCACGCGTATGTCCACAAATTTCATTCCCGTAGACGGCACACCATCCTGTCGCTTATTCGAGTCTATACGTATGAATGACGTAATTGACGATTCTCGCTTGTAATTCTATCCCTGACCTCCTGATTTAAACGAAGATTCTCATGATAAGAACCCTGAGGTGAAGAAGGGGAATTTATAATAGTGTATGAAGGAGCAGGCGATCCCTGCAAGGGTGGGGACCGATCGAATTCTCGCCGGAAAGGATTACCTCATGCGACTAAGCATGTCCTGCCCCCTCGTACGGGCTGTCTGCGCGACGCACTACCACCTACTAGCCACTCCATCATCATTTCTCTATGACCGTTTACCGAGATCGGACGGTAAGCGTTGATGTGAGTGCCGATGAATCTTCACCAATGCGCAAACCTAATGGGCCACGGAGTGGTCCACTTATCGGGTCTTCGCCGCTTCCCTTATGGGTTTTTCTTCATCCCCGGTAACACTCGACTCTTGAATTCAGTCTGCTGGCCTTCTGATTAGCTCCGCCCTGAGTTTTACTTATCGTTCCTGAGAACGTAAATCAAAGTACGCAAGTACGCCTCTAATTGGTTTGCTTCTTCGGAAGGTCAACTTTGGGTTCGAAAGTTTTGTTTTCTGTGGAGCTACTCCACTATTTTCTATAAAATTTCGACTTTCAACAGAGCACCGTTTACAATCCACGTTACTTCCACATTTTCCTTGCTTTTCCTTCACTATCCTACAGAATGGGTCATTTTGTACCATTTGAGTACTCCCTCCCGACTGCGCACAACTTATGCTATACGAAGTTATTACGCCTTATATTTCTCCCCAATTTTCTCTTGCACCTCTCCAAATTGCAGTAGATGCCCTTTTTAACAATGCTCAATCCCGACATTTAACTGCAGTGACTGCTCGACCTCTTCTAGGGAGACAATTAGGCTATGCTTAGCTTCGGAATCAATACGACAGTTGTCTGCTAATATGACATACTCTTGAACAAGCTCGGCCCTACCCGCTTTCAGACGTCTAACAATGTCTGCTAGAATATGACATATCTTGGAACAAGCTCGGCCCACCTCGCTTCTGGCCAAAATTTTCGTTGGTTTTGATAAGGAGAAACCGATAATCGTGTAAAGGATATGGATCTATGAAATTTGAGAATTACTTAAAAAAATCTTTGACAAATCCGGTGATTCGGTCAGAGCTCTTTGCTCGCTGATGCGTGACTGCGTTTCGTGAAGCTCATTCCAGTCACCATATTGCTCCACCTAGAGATTCCCGCGTCCGAAACGAAATCGCCCAGAACTGAAGGAATTCCCATAGAACCAAAGGGTGAAGCAATGTAGGCGCCCTATACATAGATTACATTGTAGCAGCATATTTTATAGCGTTATTACTACAGTAATGATGTCAAGCTATCAGCAATGATAGAGGTTTTTTCAGGGACGCAAGGTGTTGGTGATTGAAATAGCCAATCTATCACAGGCTTAGTCAACTTTTATGATGCTGCCTATCACTGCATGGATAGGGCAAGTATGAAAGGGCTACTAGAAATCGAGCCAAGCCTCTATTTTGGCCAGTTATGGGGTACATTGTGATAACCTACCACAATACCACACTTAAAGGCACGAATCGGGATCGGGTTGGTGTGTTATTTTGTTGGAAAATTTGACAAGAAGGATGAGGAATGTAGTGGGAAGAAAAGCAAAAAGCACCATAGAAAACACTGAAATTCCTTGTGAGGTCGGCCGTGGTATGACGGAGAGACACAGCGCTGCGAGGAGAGGGAAAACGCGAGAGAGCACGTCGTACGCGAGAGGGCGCAGACGCCACGTATGCCGCGATTGATAAGGGTGGCAGCACGGCAGAACGCATGGCTTTGCGTATTTGCCGCGCACTTTTTGCCGCTGCAATGTCTTGCCTCAGCGCTTGGAAACCCCATTTTCTCATTCTGGTAGGTTCTACTTCTTGGCCCCTAGTCCCGACCCTTGGCCTTAAATCCCTGCAGATTGTCCAAAATCAAATGGAATCACTTTGAGACCAACTTATACCAACAATCAGTATCAGGGGGAAGACGTGAGAGGTCCTTACCTCTTCTTCAAAAACTGAGCCTTGAAAAAGATTAAAATTCAGATCGTTTTAGTGAACAACTTTGATAATAGTCCAGCTACAATTATCTTGTCTTATAAAGGTACAGTTCAGGAAGTAAAGTGAGGTTAGTGGAAGTGAAATAAAATCAGTCAGTCAGATATAGTTCAAGTGAAGTAAAACCTTGTAAAACTCAGAAAGAATTACTGACCAACTAAGAGCCCTATAAGTCTTCCGGATAATTCAATTCAGTCAGAAGCCATGTGGAAGACCTTTGAAAGATCAACGAAGAAGGCGATAGCTTTGCCAAAGAGCTGAGCAAAGAAAAACATTCGTT
>MU883367.1:0-11646 GCA_036418205.1 Ostertagia ostertagi | reverse complement strand
AACGAGACCAGTGTCGTTGCAGACCACACACCCCAATATGCCCCGCTACTAATAAATCGTTGGTCGTGGTCGTAAGTTATATGCCGTAAATGATATGTGGGCGCACCTGTGGCTTGGAGGAGGAGAGCACTGCGGCCTGCAATGTTACTAACCTCAAAATGCGAGCGCGCGAATTTCGTGAGCCATGGATGTAGCGCCCCCGCGAGGGGGTGACGGAAGGACTAACAGTTGCGATGAAAAGTTGCATGTTCATTCTACTTATGGGCCATGTAAGTGCCCCCCCCCCCCCGAACCCGACGACTGACCCCATAGTTGTAAGTAGTGACGACTGTAAGAATACAACTGCAACAGGCTAAACATTTCATTTCTTCGTCTTTTGTGGTGCATGTTCTGCACCCGACGTTCTTCTCTGTTACATGAAAGGGAGGGTACATCAATCAAACTGCACACGATACCGAGTGTGACACATGATACAGCTGCTGAATGACTTCTCGATGGTATTTGACGTGTAGGGCGGAAGTAGACTCCGTTGGCATTTCGGCCCTCTCTAATTCCGCTAATTTGACTGGATGTAGTCATCTTATCTGCAGAACTTGCCAAGTTTACACTTCCTACTCTAGAATATGAGTACTGCTTATGCTATGCACATCGCACTATTCGAATGGAGGGGTCGCATTTTTGAGTTTGGGAGGGGTAAGTTTGCTCTGGAATGGAGTTTAGTTGAGCAAGGTTAACTATATTTTTCGTGGAAACAGGGTGTCTTTTTTCGTGCCGGAAGAGTCCGTTCGCAGGGCTTTTGATGATTCTTGCGAAAAACATCAGGAGAGAGAATGGAAAATACAAGTGTATACTTCGAGGCACTCGATTTTTAAATCATTCTGAAAGGGTTCTTTTGTAGAGCATGCTGGTGCAATTCCTTTGCTCTGAGCAATGCTAGAAATATGCCCAGATGTCATAGCGAAAGTCATGAAAAGGAGCCTCAAAAACCACTAATAAGACATCCTCTCAGGATCACCCAACAAGCAAGTCTTATGCGCCAAGCGAAACCGAAGTCCCAAAAGAAAGCAAACGACTCAAAGTCGTATCTTTGTTTACAACAACTTATCCTCGCGACCGCGCAGGATTGCGCAATAGCAGCAGCGTCAGAAGATTTTTCTTCAATAAAATTCGAGTGGAGGGAGATTTCCTCTGCCCAGGGCTGGCGTAGATGAGCGAGGGTATGAAGATTCTTTCCATGGAAGAAAACTTTCCAAATTCCATTTCAAGCCCTGCAGCCACAGTAATGCCATTGTCCCGAGTGAGAGCTTTGTCAGCCACCGGTGGCTGACATTGTCACGAATGGGTTAAAAAAAGAAGAGGGACACAGTTTAGCTCCCCGGGGGGGGGGAGGTGGGGGGGTGTGAAACCCCTTTTTTTTTTTTTTTTTTTTTTTTTTTTTTTTTTTTTTTTTTTTTTTTTTTTTTTTTTTTTTTTTTTTTTTTTTTTTTTTTTTTCTTTTTTTTTTTTTTTTTTTTTTTTTTTTTTTTTTTTTTTCTTTTTTTTTTTTTTTTTTTTTTTTTTTTTTTTTTTTTTTTTTTTTTTTTTTTTTTTTTTTTTTTTTTTTTTTTTTTTTTTTTTTTTTTTTTTTTTCTTTTTTTTTTTTCTTTTTTTTTTTTTTTTTTTTTTTTTTTTTTTTTTTTTTTTCTTTCCGTAACAGCGGAGGGTTCAGAATAGAACCTGCGACTTGGCTGGCCCCCTGGGGTTGTGCATTGAATTCGAGCACTGAAAGACACGCCCAATGTGTAAGCTGAAAGCACTACCACAGGGATCCACTACTGTTCTGCCCGTGTGTACGTCTGCGCGTCGAATCGTGTGGAAGTCGTGAGTGCAGCCACCCTCCCACTGAAAAATGAATTAACACCAGCTATTAGGATGAATCGTGGGCTGCAAATTCGTCGATATTAAATTTTCAATGGGGCTTGACCGTGAACACCACAATCGCTTTATAAACACCCAATGAGAACACCTTTTATAAGATCGGAGCCCTAATCAGTCTTGATGTGTCATTTTAAGGTGATGTGATGGTGATTATACACCCCACTCTTATAAACACCACCGGCGACCCTGCATTCCACACCTAGCTCCAGAAGAAGCCGCAGGGCGGGCACGAAGAAACGGTGGAGTAGTGAAATGAAGCCTCTAGCCCACAGCCTACGATCCACTCGTTTTGCGCTCCATTCTGCTGGCAATGCCATGCGGGAATCAAGACTCTCGTTACATATGCGCCTGCTTCGAAAAGAGGGTCCTTCCTCTTATGCACGAGGTTTAATTCACTAAAGTGACAGTAGACAGCGAGAGCATACCACCAATACCAGGAGGTGGCACGGCAAGGTTAGAGTACGGCATATGTGTTTACAGCAAGAGATACTCCGATATACATAAATGAGATAGAACAAGTACGGGCTGAGACGAACGTAGCGAAGTGCAGTAGTGGGTCGACAGAGTTGACTGCGCTGAAAAAGGTGAGAAGCCTCGGAGAAACAACTGCATCAGAACATCAGACAATGCCAGTGACTCGAAAGAACGGGAGCTTCACCAGCGCATTTATTCCCCCTCAATTGGGGTGGAGTAAGTTGCCCATTAATGCGTCATCAATTAGTTTCTCAGACACACATCATTGAGGTTTCATAACAAAGCACCTTAACATAGTTTTGCATGTAACCCGAGTAGACAAAAAGTTGACTTCAAGCACTTGGTCATAGTTGTCGATTGTAGACCCGGATGTAGATTAGGGTTGTCTTTTCCAACTCACTCTATCAAGAGCCATAAAATTTATGCTAATTCACAATTGTTAAGGCTCCTCACTAGTTGGATAGTAACCTAGGCCGCAAAGGTCCAATGTATGTACATCGTGGCCTCTCTCGCCTTATTGTTAGAATTGATTACGGCTAGTGTATGCTCCCGCTCGTCTTCATGCTCCTTCAGAATTCTGCTTCTGTTCCTTCTTTCCTAAACCGAAACTCATCCCTGGATATAAGGCACAGCACGATTGAAAAGATAAGGGGTGAAGCATCACGGATCGATCACTCCCTTTCAAAATGCGCCCCGCATCTGAACAGCACACCAGAACAGAAGACCTGGATGACTGGATTCAATTCGAGATTTCAACGGAATTGACCAGAATGCTCCTTCACTTCGTCCGCGTTCTGAGCTCATTCAATACGCAAAATTTGTTGCAGAAGAAATTGCACTTTTACATTGCGTTCTCAGTACTCTATTTTGATTCTTCTTAGACGGCATGCAACCATCTACAGTTTTCCGCCCCCAATGCCACACCCTGGAATGGAATGAAATGGAGTATGGAATGTGTCTCCAGACAATCAGGGCTCCCACGGCAAGCGCGTTCGGGTCACCCCCCCCCCTTTGCTCCGGTCTCCTGTGCTGACACGAGCGATCATTGTGGAATCTTTGGAAATTATTGCATCCCTCGTAGTAATCGAGACATCAACTTGCAGTTGATGGGTTTATCCGTCACATCATTGCAATAGTTCAATTAAAAGTCTAGCACAAGCAGCGCAATATTCCGCTTTGAATACCGAGTCACACTGGGGAAGGCTTTCACCGCTGGAAGATCCTAGGCCGATGTCAGACTTTGCGAATCGCGCGATTCGCTACTAGCGATTCGCGCGATTCGCTAGCGTCCGCGGTCGCGTTGCGGTACCAGCCAATTGAGTGATTCACTGGCCGCGACGCGACCGCAGACGCTAGCGAATCGCGCGATTCGCAAAGTCTGACATCGGCCTAAGGTGCGGACCGACACGCAATTTGCATCGAAGGATGTGCCTCCGGCGATCTAGCATGGCCCTCCCCGCAGCCAACTGGTGCGCTACCGGTACGCCCCCTCTCGCATCGTCTCGTGTCCGAGTCTCTAGCCGTTCAGCAAAGGGAGCGTTAGCGTTGAAGAGGACAACACCTATGAGACTCGCACAAATCGACGGGAGGGACCCATTCCTCGGGTTAGAGGCCATTTTTCTTGGTATTTTCTCCTTTCGTGCATCACTGACCTCCTCTAATTAATTTCTAATGGGCTGCCTTCGTCATAGTAATCCGCCTTCAAGAAATCGTGAATATCTTGTGAAGTGTGTGTCCTACCGTAACAGAAATTAGGTATTTGAAAATAAAGTGAATAGAAAGGCGTATTGATCGAAGAACATTCTTTTTTTCAGGGTTGAGAACAAGTTCGAGTTTCCGCTTGATGGCCTGTTCCGACTGCTTCTTCGAGATCAAGCAGTCAAACATCATAAACAAATCTCCATAGTACGTTTCGTTGCGCCATTTTCGACGAGAAAAATTAATACCCACGTGAGATTTTTTATCCGTGGTTTTGTAAATTTCAAAATGAAATTAAAATATTTCATTAACATTTCCACGATTTATATAGCCTTTCTCTACCAGAACCCGTTCTGATGAGTCATATTTAATATCAATGCTATATGAGAGTCTCATAATGTGTCATAGAAAAGTACAGAAGAAATCTAATCAAGAAACACCAGTTTTCTTATCAAGTCCTTTTGTGTCAGTTCCGACTCGCGAGCAAGAAATCACAAAGCCTTCTGACAAGCGATAATCACTTTTGTGAAGGGGCAAATCGGGCCTTTATAATGGCTCTACTCTAGTTTTCCCAAGGAGTGGTTGACCATTTGTGTTTAGAGGAGATGGTGGCCTTGAGCTGATTCCTTGTCTTGAGTTGCCACTGTGGATAATGATGTCAGGGTAATTCAGAAAACTTCCCTGATTGTGTCAGTGTCACATATCCGTAAACGGAACTTTAACGGTAAACTCCCTTATAGGTTCAGCTGAATAGGAGGACCTGCCCCTTTTGCTGTAATGGAACCACGTGTTGCTCGCAATACTGCGGTACGATGGTACTATGTCTGGGTCTCGCATGACCTCTATACTCTCTCGCCTAATTTCTCGTTTCAACACCCAGTGTGTCTTTCTTGTCCCCTCCGATTTTAAGTGCTTGGTCGAACAGCTCGCACCATAGAAAACATTGAAACTTCCCTTGCGAGCTCGGCCGTGGTAGAGGAGAGAGAAAACGTGAGCGAGAGCACACATCGAACGCGAGAGAGCGCAGACGCCATGTATGGCGCGATCGAGAAGAACGGCAGCCCCGCAGAAGGCAAGGCCTTAGCGCCGTTGCCTCGCTCTTTTGAGTTTCGAACGTGTCGCGCTTCCTGTGCTTGGGGACCTCTCTCTCACTCTGGGAGGGACCACTTCTTGGCACCCAATCCCAGCCCGTGGCTCTGAGATGTGGGAATGAGGGACTCTGACCAGAATCAATCGCAGCTACCAACTGGGGCAGGTCGGCTTTCTGGCTTTTGCATAGTGTGATTATGGTATAGGAGATCGTGTTTGAGAGTCTCAGAGAGGGTCGTGGTGGCAGATGATGAGTCGCATCGTAGCGGAGCGCGAGAGAAGAGCCGTTAAGGACGAAATCATGGGCGGAATCATGGGCGATTGAAATTGTCTGCTACTTCTTTACTCATATTTACTACACCTTTTCTTCTCCTACCGCCTACCTCGCTCGGAGGGCAGTTTTGGTTGAATTTTGGGTGCGAAGTTGCAGTGTGCTGACTGGTTTCACAATCAGTTTGCGATAGAAACAGCCATGGTAATGGAGGTTTTGCTGGAGAGGGGTAGCACTATGGAGAGATCCCTCTAGGACTTGTGGAGGTGGTGGTTGTGATCAAAAGAATCCCTCTTAAGAGTGAAATTGCGGAGGGGGAGGGGACGGGAGGAATCATAGAAATTGAGTCGGCACAATGGGCGATTGATCCTGGCTCTGACAGGTGGCGCCTCTCCCCCATACACGTTTCATAGATCCGGGATTAGTTTGTTTGGTGTTGCTCATTTGGTAAGAGGCCTCTGTAAGTCATTGTATGGGTAGAACACCCAATTTGGTGCCACTGAGTCTTCAACCCCTTATCATTTATCATGGCCTGGGACGGGGGGGGGGGTGACATTCATGCAGAGCATTCAAAAACCGAGATTTTAGCTGAGGCTAGAACTAATTCCAAATGCCAGGAACAAAAATTGCTCTCTCCTCCCCCAGAATCCTCTCCCTCCTTGGGGCTTATACCCAAGTACGGTAAGTGACTCACTCACTTGAGTGTCTCCTCCCCCCTAGTAACGACATGAGCGCCCTCTTTTAGTCACGCTTAGTCCTTGATCCTTTTTCGTTTTTCCATGCCAGTAAATAACTCCCATAAGTTGAAATCTTTAAGAGGATTTTTGAATTCTTTTTAGTGGTTACTAACAAGAATGAAACTTCGACGACTTGCATCATATCTTGGGAAACAATTAGTTCGTGCTTGACGACATCATTAAAAGTATTATTGTTTACTAGTTGATTTTTCGGCTGGTAATATTTTGAAATGATGCTGAACTTATAATTTCAGTTTTTTAATTGTTCAAATTTCAGAGCTCTGCTTCCACCTTCAATCTGCCGTGATTACTCTATCTGCCTACAGTATCCTGTTTTTTCCGTATGGAATTATTCATTGGACCCTTTACGAGTATTTGTCGAGGTCTCAAAGTAGTCGCCCATATTCTTCAACCCAAGACCCTATGTTGTTGGTCGGTACCATGCTGCCGGCGTTTATGGAGAACCCTATCCCAGTGCGGTCTACCTCAAGTTATTGTGGGTCTCATCACCTAGTTCGTAATTCTAAGAATTTAAAGGCAGTGGATGCAGTGGCTGAGAGGTGGGGCACAATGGGCCTGCACCGCCCCTTACCTGGCCATCCACGAATGCAGAGCTTGTTTCGACCCGACTCCCAGCCATTCCACCCACGGCCGTTGATCTATTCTATTGACCCTAGCGCCACTTTTATCTATGAACTAGGAGATGAGACGGCCAATGTCAAGTCTTTTGTCATGCAGACCGGTTCAGTGCTTGCTTTTATTGAGCGTCTTTAGTATTACTGTCTTCTGCCGCTGATTTTCTCCTCCTTTTCCTCATTTCCTACATGACATACTGCTCAATAGATAACTGTAGATAACACTAAATCTGTGCAGTTGTTGTAGATAACATTAAACGATTTATATCAGGCAGTTAAACTGTGATATTTTAATTACGAGTGTTCATATTTGAATACGAAAAATGTCTGATTCTGTTTCTAGTGCTGTGTCAGACGGTTTGACTGCGTGTCGAAGATAGAATACAGTTCACATGTTATCAGCCTTACATGGTCAGCAGAGAGAGATACCGGAACTCTGAGCCAATCGGGTTAGGTCAATGATGAGCGAAGAAGTGTAGTGTTAGGGCCGCGCGAAAACGGTTTCTTACACCAAATGGGTCGGGCGACCGTCAAGATCCTGCGTGCCGGCCGCTTCCCGAAACTAGGTCAGCCGGCGCGCCGGACGTCGCCGGCGTTTTTTGCAGTTTGGAACATGGCAAGTTGCCGATAGTTAGGCCCCGATTACTTCTGAAGATCGTGGTTCTGGTGCACTCATTTTTGCTCATAGTTCCTAAGCACATTGCCGACGTTTCTAAGAACTTGTAAGTGGGCGGTAGGTGGTAACCGGCTTAAAAGAGTCGAGTAACTATTGTTGTCGAAGAAAGACCAGTCAAATGCTGTCGGGTGTTGGCTGTGCACGCTAGGTGGGTCGTTGGTTTTGGTTCTCAACAGAGCGGTATGATAATCCTATTTACAAACGCTGCAGTCTCGTAATATTCGTGGCGCAGGCCAAACATGTAACTAAATAGAATTTACCCCCACTCCATCCCAATATAAAAGAGGTATACAAAATAGCTGCTGGTTGCAAATGTTGGGGGGCTGGAGTCAGATATTCGTAATTCGAATCGAAGGCAACAAGCAAACGAACCCGGATGCAGATGAATCCACCAAAGGTGGAAAACGCGCTGTTCCCCGGTGCGCTTCACCCGAAGATGCACACAAAGCGACCCGCTCCTAATTATTTGGGTTGAATATTGTGCGATTCACGGCTCAACACAACGGTGTTGCGGCGAGACTTCTGTCATGTTCTCATTCAAAAAATTTATATGGGGTGTTTTGTGATCGCCCCTTGTTGAAAGGCAAGGAGCTCTATACCCAGGCGAATGGGAAACTTGCGATCCCAAAGGACAGCTCCATCCCAACCTCCGAAACCGCTGATACTCTGAACTCGTTCTAAGTTGTGCTTGCTCGGATGCAAATTTTTTGCCGCTGTTCATCCCGTAACGATCCTCTTTTGCTGCGACCTTTCGTTGACGTTGCGAAACAAAGTCATATTGGCGAAGAACTGCCCTGATAAGAATTGCCTCGTGTGAGATGGTTCCCGTTCTGTAAGAGAGTTGTGTACGAAGTCGATATCCGAAAGTTGGAGTGGGCGTGTCACCGGAAGTGACGTGCACTTGATAGAAGTGCGTGGATAAGCTGTTGCCAGCATGCTTTGCTGATATCCAGCGATGTATGTTGGAAGCAGCTTATCCACATAGTTTCTATCAAGTGCACGTCACTTCCGGTGACACGCCTACCCCAACTCTCGGATATCGAGTATATGATGGAATAAGAAAAATGCAGGTGGAGATGGTTGGTAAACAGAAGAGAGTACGAGGTCGGGTCTCCCTAGTTTGAAACTTACCATTGAATAATGAGGAAGCAGTCGTGCTCTTTGGATGGTTCGAAGCAGTCGTCACCGTCCATTCCCGCAGAGTGAGGGCATCGTGGGCAATCAGATCGACATGAAGATAATTTGGCTGTATTGTTATTGTTGTCGTTCGAGCTCTAACACGTAAAGGTTCAAGTCGGGCCCGAGGGCCTGCGTGCGGCACATGGTGGTACTCGATCTTTAACACATTGACGACAACGCGGGGGATATATATCCCGCGCATTGCAGGCCATGTCGGACCGTGCGGGATATATATCCCCCGCACCCATTACACTCATTTTTTTCGCGCACGCCTGATTCTTTAGAAGTTTCTTGTATTCATTCCATGGAAGAGACCTTAGCGTAGCTACAAACATAGTGGCCCTTAGAATGGTCACGTATACTTTAATTTAGAGGAGGATTTCTGAACCATACGAAATCTTCATTTCAATAAATTTTTCGTTTACTTTCTCTTTTTATTAATATGAAGATTTAAATAGTAGTAGAAGTAGATAAGGAACTTTAGGGATGACAACATGTGTGTTTTGATTGGAATAATCAACGTAAAATTACTTTTAAGGTCCATTGCAGCTAGTTCTGAAAAATTTCGCTTTTTCATTGTTATTCCATGTCTTTTGATCAAAATTCCACTACTGTACCCCTGGGTAGGTTGCGCTCATTACAAATTTACTAATTTGGTTTTGAATTGGTCATTAGAGTATCACCGACAAATCGCCTTGAACGCCCGCTGTGGGCGAGAGCGCCGCGCGAAAAACTCGACCCGCGGATCCCACGTGACCAAAAAACGCCAAAACTCGCATTGTCGTCAATGTGTTAAACATAATGTTTGAAACTTTTATAGCATTTTAAGTAATCTGAGTCAACCATTGTGTACTCATATCCATGAGAATAAGATAAGTTTCCAGGGCCAGAACAGCTTCATTTTTACAAAATTCACCAGTCTCGGTGAAAGTGTCTTCAAATACAAATCCTTTCTTGTATTTTTTTTGTTTCATTCACTGGTTCAAACGTTCTTCTCAGAAAGCATCCTAATTTGACGGTAAAAAATGGAAGAAGATAACCGTAAGGAGGCTCAATTATGCTTGTCTATCAGGTTAGGATACCCACTAGAGTACATATTCTCCGAGTAGCTCTCTACTAGACCCTCTTCTAACCTTTTCTACACCTATCTTGGGCAATAATATTTTTCTTTTCTACTGCATACTATTCACAGATGGTGTTGTCCCCATTCTCCAGATTCGGATGCTTCAACCCGATTTTTTCAATGCGTCACTTGATACGTGGCCGCCTCAAGGTGCACTTCGTTCTATGCGTTTCGTTGTTTTTGTTTTTGTTTCGCTGTTGCATTTCTCTACCCGACCGACCCGCGACTGTCTCCAGGTTGTGGTTGGGTGGCTTGTTTCTCTTCGGAAACTGAACCTTTTCTGCGTGGAACATTGAAGTTCTCTGGTAGACACAACTGACGTAACAACTGTTGTTAAAGAATGCAAGAATTCCACATGAATGGCTTCCTTAAGCGGTGGTACCTCAATTGCCCAGTTTGCCCCCGGAACGGTAAATTATTATCAGAAATTGGCAAGACGTTACCAAAGTCTTGACGACCGCGCACGTTTTGACTTTTTTCACCTCGCGGGAATGAGCTGTTTGGCGACCGCGATTTCTGTCCCGCTGTTCTACGAGGTGCGTTTTTCGAAACTCAACTTCGAATGCAACAAAACAAGAGCACGATTGGAGCTGGAAGGGGAACCAGATGGCATTATACGAAATAAAAGGTAAATACGAACAAGATGTACACATCGAATGCGAAGCTGAACAGTAAGGAGGGCGGAAAGCAGATCTATCGTTAAAGGACGCTCGAACGCGAACAAGACTTCATAAATCCCACGACTTTCATCAAGGATAAAAATGTAGTACTCTTGCACGAATTCAGCAAAATCAAACAACGTTGGCAAGAACACTTCCAAGAAATCTGCAACGTCGAGTTCCCACATCCACCACTCCCGAAAGAGCCGCAGATTCACGAGCCTATACCGTGCATCACCGAGCAAGAAGCCGATGTATGAAGAAGATTAAGAATGGGAATGCCACCGGCCATGATGACATCTCAGTCAGCTCTTCAACATGTGCATTGGAAGGGTATCCCGACAGGTTGTTCGAAAAGCGTTATTGTGCCCATCTACAAGAGGGAGTAACAATATCAGCTGCTCCAACTATCGCAAGATTCGCCTGATGTGTCACACCCCGAAAATTTTCGAATCAGTTTTGGGGGCCAGGCTTACAGAGATAGTGGACATCAGTCGGATGCAGTGTGGTTTTTGTGGCAAGGAAATGCCGTTGGGCTGAACTCTAAGATTCACACCTCAGTCATGAGAGCAGTCGCCATCTATGGAGCAGAAAGAAGTAGATGACGGTAGAAACGAGAGTATGTGGGTCTATGGGGTTAAGATGGAGCCTGGGACACAAGCGATTCGACCACATTCGGAACGAAGACATCGAGACAAGATCAAGGTCCAACCGATCGTCAATTCCCTTGCCTCCTCCCGCCTGCTGGTTATGGTCACATTTTACGAAGGCCTCCCTTGTCCAGATCAGCCAGTAGTATCAGCTTCATTGATACACGCCCGAGAGGCAGACCTGAACTGTCTGAAGACGAAGTATAGAGCCGAGATCGCTGGAAAGTCATAGTGAAAAGCGTACCCGACGAAAGTTGGACAACAACGCTAAGAAGAAGAAGGAGAAAAATCATCGCTGAAGATTTGACTCGACTACATTCCAACTCGTCAGTCCAATTACACGCGGCATGAACTGAAGGAAGTTCCTAAAGGTTCGAGAGGGGTTAACAGAAGAAGGTGTTTCATATGTTACGCAGCATTCTCGGAGGAACACGGGCGCGCTGCTGCCGCAAAAAAAATAAGAGTCAACAACCGTTGCAGTAGAAGTGAAAATACCTCTATATTGAGTGTTTTGATAAGAAGCACAGATCTTGTCATC
>MU883366.1:0-14107 GCA_036418205.1 Ostertagia ostertagi | reverse complement strand
GGGTATTTGTCCACGAGCAATAAAAGTAAAGTGCAGTTGAAGGCTATTCATTAGACTCTTTTTCCATGGCAAGAGTGGGCAGAACGCAAAAATTATGGGCGCTCGGATAAGTTCTCGCTTACTGGTATCACACAGTATCTCAGCTATTCGATTTAGGTGCTTGCGTTTGGTTGCTAGCATTCTTGCACTCTATTGGATTCGCGATTATTTCGCATACTCACGTCCCGTGTAGTGGCTCAAATGTAAATGCCGGCGATTTCAAACTTAAAAGCACGTCTAGGATCAATTTTGTGGGGTAAGAGTGCACAATAATGAAAAAAGGGATCGAAATGGGGCGTCAGTCAAGAGTGAAGGGAGAGGGACTGTCTAAGACACAAAAAATACAAGGTTTTTTTTCAAAGTGGCGGAGAATAAGCAGCAGGCAGCGAGATCAGAAATCATGAGGAGAGAAAGGAATGCTCCGGGTACCCGACAGGGAGGCCCGTCGCGCGGCAAGAAGGCAGAGTCAGCGGACGAGTCGCAGCGCGTGATGTGCGATGTAGGACGTACAGTGGCTACATTCTATTTAACTTGACGCGAAATCACTACAGTACGCGCTGCGACTCGTCCGCTGACTCTGCCTTCTTGCGCGCGACAGGCCTTTTCTCGGGTACCCGAATGCTCCGAGACAAAAGAGCATACAAGATCTGCGAGACGACGTAGACGACACACTACTGTGGGGGGGGGGGATCCAACCAGGATTGGCGCCTAATAACATCAACGTTTACTATACGCATACGACGAATTTCGCGGTAAGTGATGTTCCTCTTCAAGCCGCACAGCGTTCCTTCTCGTTCTGCAAGTTTTCTTGCCAAACAAAAAATTCAGTTCTAGCAAGTCGCAGATTATTGCTATTGCTACAGAGCACGTTTGCACTAGGGTAATGTGTGGCCATTGTTAAAGCAAATGACACAGATGAGAGCAGAAAATTGAGCCTTTGAAAGGATTGGACCAGAAGCCGCATCTTGCGTTCCGCGGGCTCGCAGCTTGTACTTATCTGCGCTTACATTCTACTGCCGCTACGTTCCCCTGCAGTGCCGATGTATCCCATCCCCCTCAAAGCGTTATATAGTTTGAAGGTATTGAAAAAAATGGGAAGCTAATTTTGCGATATTTAGTCAGAAGATGCATCAGATAGAATACACTGTCGAAAAGAAAGTATCCAAGGAGGTCCACCGTTGGCACCAGTGAAGGACGCTTGCCCATGTTTGTCATTTGGGATTCTCGAAATCGGCACAAAGCCTCAAGTGCTAGCGCTGCAGTAGTGCTTTGCACGAAACAAAGAGCTGTCCTCGTTAAGTAGAAAGAAATTTAATGAGAAGAAATGTTCAGAATAAAAGATGCTGGACGGAAAAAAGAAGGAGAATTGACGTGACAAAGAGAATGGGATCTACTTGAGAAGTTCTTCCTGAATTCGGAATTCCTCCAGGCTTAAATCCTCAATCTGTATCGAAGTTGGAGTTTGCGACGAAAAAACACCTAACTAGAAATGAAGGTGGAGGTGGTCAGCGATGCAGGTATGAAGAAAAAAGCCAGAAAAAACGACCTAGACCGGTTAAGAAAAGGTCATTCACACCTAGGATAAGAAAGTGTACTGGCAAGGGTCAGTCGTGGCTACAAGCTTAGCCTTTGCCTGCATTTTAGTCTGCTTGTGCTAATTATGAAATTAATATTAAATTTAGCTATCCCTGGAGTGTCAACCGTTTCAAAAAATATATAGCTTTTCAAAATATCGAGTGAGCACAGCGAAAAGAGAGCGCAGACACAAGTACGCTGCGGGTGAATGAAAGCGGTGCAAGCGTTCAGTTAGCAAGGCCTTAGCGCCCTTGCTGCACACTTTCGAGCCAGCAGAACGGAGCATCTGCAACCCTTGTGATCAGCTTTATCTTGTCCATCAAAAAGATTCACCCACTTAAAGGACGAATTCACGATGAAAAAGCAACCCATTTCAAATTAACCTAGGGATGGTGAGTGGTACACGAAAGAAGGAAGAACCATGAGAAACGGCCCAGAACCCGAGAAATGGTACCCCTTCCTTGCCCGTTGATTCGAGCATTGATGCGACTCTCATCGCTGTGCCCTCTTCAACACTACGCTCTCTCAGCTATCTAATCACTCGCCACGTATTGAACTACGGCGAGTGATCAGATGATCGGTGGGCGGAGATCGCCGGACCCGCCAGCTTTGAGGCATGATAGGTCGCCGAGGTCAAATTTTTCCATGCGAATTGCGCGTCAGTTCGCACCCTCAGGAGGTCCGTGGGTCCCTCAACTAGGTCAGTTTCCCTTTCTTCGACCTTCATTCTAATCGTGAATTCCTCCTTTAATTCATTTTGGTATTCTTTTGAGAGAAAGAAAGGAATGCGCGAAAAATCGTTCCAGCCAACGCTTTTGAAAGTTATTGTAAAGAACTGAAAAGGGCACAAGAATTGTACCATTGCAAAAAAAACCGTCCATACTAATATTTACGTGAACTAAAGCCCTAAATAGAGCTTGGTTCAACTACAAACGCAAGTGGGATGGCTTACCTCGGAATGTTATTGATTACATTAGTTGTATTTAAGTTTTGTTAGTATTGAGCTATCCCAAAGCATTAGAATCATAATTTTAATTTTCAAAATTTTTAGTATTTTTAATACATATTTTTTCTTAATTATATTTTGGAGCCTCAAAGAGTACATGCATTCAGATTCCATAGTTCAAAGCGTAGGCGCATTCTTCCAGATCCAATAAGATCCAGCGTACACGGAAAAGGGCAATCCCACCTCAACGCAGCAGATAGAGCTCTCTATCCGAAGAGATGGTATTAGAAATATGAACTTTTTCATGGGTGTTCTCTCTGTCGTGCAAGGTAGACAAGAAATGTTGATGCAAGGTGTACCAATATGAGATAACATGCTAGGAGACGACAGGGCCTAGCAGAAGAGTGAGACCCAGACATTCCACGGCGCAGAACGATGAATCGCGAGCAGCAGGGTCAGCAATTGCTAGTGGCCATCGACACTAATGACAAAGCCATGGCGCTCTTGTGGCGTACTTTCAAGCCGCGACAAC
Source organism: Ostertagia ostertagi (assembly GCA_036418205.1). Lineage (NCBI taxonomy): Eukaryota > Metazoa > Nematoda > Chromadorea > Rhabditida > Trichostrongylidae > Ostertagia > Ostertagia ostertagi. The sequence goes on along the minus strand of MU883366.1, from coordinate 11,015 downwards.
GACGAATCTTCTAATTTTTTTAATGGCTTTATTCTGCTCACCGACCAGCTTACATACATGATCTCATCGTGGGATGTGCCCCAAAGGCAGAATTTACGATGAAAAAGTCGCTCATCAGAAATCAAGATAGAGCTGGTCAGTGGTGCAGGGGAGAACAAAAACCATGAAAAAGAACCTAGACTAATTTTTCTCCTTCTTTGCCTGTTAATCCCGCTTCGGATGCGGCTTCTCATTGGCGTGCCCTCTTCAACGCTGACGCTCTCTCTGCTCAACGCCGACGGCGTGCAGCGGCGTTAGCGGAGCAGGTATGGCCCTGCTAGGACGCTGAAGGCTTGCACTTCGCTGCGAAACGCACCCTCAGGAGGCACGCAGTACATTTCAGCTTTTCTGACCTTCGACCTGATCGTGGAACCCTCCTTCAACTGAAAAATAACCGCATAATAATAAACTTTTGCTTTCGCCGGATCTAATTGTTCGCATAGGACCACATCTATACAGCGGTTCTCCAGAAATATTCAAGAAATGAGAACCGCAAATGCTCACACTTGGTGGACTTCGCTGTGCGCCAAAAATCGTGTCCATGCAGGGAAATTGTTCAAGTTCCCATGTCTTTCAATTTAGATGTCACCCCAACTGACTCCTTTTTTGAAGTGGAAAAATTTCACAGACTTCGCTGGAAATAGAGCTCATCATCCTGAAGATCACTCCATACCTGCCTTACACACTTTCAACACAATACTCTGGAATCTTGAAAACGGCACTTGCCGGCCTCAGAAACGCTTTTGTGAAATTGTGGTATTGGCTTTTAGTATTGGTGAAAAGTATGTACTGTACATATGGGCACCACCAGTAGTAAGAGGGTGGAAAGCAAGGATCAGGACTGAATTTATGTGATAATCGCACTTATATATGAAACTGATGGAAGGAGAACTTCGAGCTTACAAAATAAATCGTGAAAAAAAAATTAGAGGATAGGAGCCTTCTCGCTTTATATTGCGGAAAAGGCTAAGAAGTATGCAAGAGAATGAGAGATTGTGAGTCGCGGAGTGCAAATGGCGCGGCCTTTGCAGTGGCGAACCATACTCCCCTATCCACGGGAGCAACTACTTCAGGGAAGCTGAGCCTGGGCCCTGCCTTTGAGCTACGTCGGTACTGTGAAAAAATCGGTTATGTCAATGAGATGTGAATAAAACTACACATTCAACAAATTACTAGGTAAAAACCGCGCAACTAACTTGGTTATTCGAATATACAACGCCGAAGTACTAACCAGCAGAAGCGTTCTCAATTCCCATGAATACTTGAATTAGAATCCATTTATTATAGCTGCTAACGCTGCATAGCAAAGGGAACCAAAAGTGTTACCAGTGGACTGTCAAAGAACTTGTGGAGCAAGTCAAAAATAATGGAATAAAGCGTAGATTGATGAAACCATGCAGCGTTCCAGGCAGTCAAATCACCATGGCCAGTGATCTCAAACTTGCACATGAAACGTTGGCGAAAGTTTTGTTGAGGGCGAAAGTAAAAAAAGGGTTTTCACAACCCAGCATTCTTGTGAAACATTCGCAACGCGAGGCGTTAAAACAGCAGTTAACAAACAAAACAACAAAACGGGAAAAGGATTCATGACCCGATGGCTGGAGAACGAGATCATTACCCTTTTGTAGCCGAAGTCCTGGGTCAGCCGCCCGTTGCGCAAAGAACACGGGGAGGTTGTATTCAGTCCGAACGAAAGGGGAGGGAGGTGCGTAAAATTCTGGGAATTTGCGCAACGCAGGATGACCCTGGCCCGAAGGCTGGCACGGTCAATGCATAACGCTTTACTTAAACTTTGACTGGTCGGCGGCTTCTCAGGCAGGTCACTTTTGCAGTTTCAGTTTCCATATTTGTAATCAGCGTTCGAAACTCTATCGATCCTATATGTATCTTGAATTCAAAACTTCCATGGTGGAGTTCAATGCCTTCCTTGGTAAGTGGTCTTACTAGCTGCTACTTATTTCTCTGTACATTATCGAAACCAGATGTTGAAGACACTACCAGGGTTCGTGGTCGGTCGGGGTTCAAGCAGAGAGAGGAGTGGATTGGCAGAATCACCTGTGAAGCTCGCTAGGAAATGAACTCGATATGATGCACAAATCAGTCAATGTAAAGGGAACTGCTACAAGTTGTGTTGAAAATCGCTTCTGAAGAGATAACCACCGTGAAATAATGGAAGAACAAGAAACCGACAGGTACTTTGGAATAAGAAAATATGATAAAATTGATTGGATACTTAAAGGATACTGTAATGTTATCAGAAAGCTGATAGAAGATAGCGCGAAGCAAAATGATGTATAAGTATACGGATGAACGGAAATTTTGAAAGCTTTCAAGAATAATCAAATATTCAATCCCAGGGACTCACCTTGCGACTGCTTCTTCTGGATTTGAATCAAACTTATTTTCCGATTATCCTCCATTTTGCTTTGCTGATACAATATCCACTCTCAAGTAGGAGCAGGATGCATCGAGACGTCTAAAGAAACCCTGCCGAGCCCAAAGACGCCGCTGGAATCGGCGACGTCTCAACGAGGGGTCGTTGGGGTGGAGTCGGCTCGTCAATGGTCAACGACTGATGATGATGTTCAGCCATTGTTATCCGTGCGTCTCCGCCTTCCCGGCTTAACTTCCGCTGTCTCCGGGGCGAGATCTTATTTTGGCGTCTCGTTCAATTGTCGTCCACCTCCAATCGTCGCATGCTCTCTTTGCTTGGGCCCATGTCGAGTTGAGCCGAGTGTGTCAGCGAGTTCTAATCAAGTTCATTCGTTCTCTAGTTGATTTCTTCGTTTCGCACACTCGTCTGACGGACTCAGGTCAAATACGATCGGACCACAAGGGTTACGAGTTCGTGTGGGATCCCAAATGTAGAAACGCATGTAAAGGCTTTCTCTCTGATTCAAGGGGATCACATGTGTGGCAGTAGTTCCAAAGTCTCATGCGTTTCAGGATTCACGAATATCCGGGGAGGCAAAGCTTCTGCATCTATTAGGCCTTTTTGTAACCTGATATGGTAATAATGGAAAGGTTAGTCTAAGGGAATGAGTATATGCAATTCAACATTTGGCAGACATGCATAATGTTCGAATAGGCACATCGTAGTACAAAATCCTTCTAACCACTCGAAAACAGCTCGAAATTCAAAGACGCATTTGAAATCAGTGAACAGGGTCATTTGTCAATCGACTATCTTCCTATTGATAGAAAAGTTCTCACATACACTGGAAAAAAATTGTTATCAGTCTAAATGGAAGAGATTACGTGACCCAATAGGGTAACCGCCGAATGCTTCTTTAAAACTTGGAAAGTCGTCCACCTTCCTTCTTCTTCCTTCCGAAGTTGCAAAAAATCTTAGACAGTCTTAGGAATGCAGAAGCGTGTGGAAGGCATGCCAAACGAAGAGAAGTGACCTCGTAATTCAGGGAAAAACCTTTTCTTCTCTTATATAAAATCTTCCAGAAATCAAAGAATACCGAAAAACTTACAGCGAATTCCTGAAAGACCACGCTTGCTCTTACGATAGGGTGTATGAGGACAAGGCTAAGGTAAGCAAAAAAGGCTGCTTTCTATCGGGATGTAGGTTAGTTCGACTTTCCTTCAATATTTATCTATCAAATTTTGCTTCCTTAAGGAGACACTTCTCAAGAAGTCAATTCCTGTATTGTACGCCTCCTAGCCCAACCAAGCTTTCATTGGTGTGAAGGCAATTAGTTGGAACTAGACTTACCCAGAAGAAAATGACACCAAGTTCAACCTTTGTCCTTTCCCCACAACCAATTGTATGGAGAACAATTACATTGAAAATGCTACTGCGTATATATGGAACAAGAATGCGTGGCGCATCTAAGAAAGGGTTGAACATTGCCACATTCTCCATTCTGTTCCTTTTTAAGCAGCCAAATAGACGAGGCCAAGCATACTCACCAAGCCAACAGGATAAAGGTGAAACAAACGTGTTTCTGAGAAAAAGGGAAGTTCAAAATTGGCTGTGGAAGTGGAAACAAATTTGTTGAAAAAAACAAACCCGAACTGGAAGAAACAAACGGTGAGGAACCTGAGAATGAAATAGAAGAAAGGAAGACGACGTGGCACAGAAAGGTGGTTGCTCAGGATAGACTCTAGTTATATAGATAAACTGCACCATAAACAATGTACTTGTTATGAATGCTGTAGCACGTTGAAGAGCTCGTCATTCACAGGAGCGTCACTTTCAGCCGCTTGGGACAATGCCTGGAACAAATTTGAGAACGAGCGCTGTTCGCCGGCGTTACTGCTAGAGCTGGAGCTACTCATTCTAGGAGTAGCGCTTGTAGCCCTTCGCTCTTTCGAGGCTGTCATCCAACTAGCTCAATTTTGACGAATTACTCTGAATTATTTGTTCATGACTGATCAACGGTGATGAATGTCCTAGTTGACATTTTGAACTCATCCGGGCGCCCATTAGTAACCGCCCGTCGAGTTGATTCTTCACCAATAAGATGGAATTGAAAGATATGACGAATGATACATGAAAAGATGCCATGTCTCTTTTCGTCATAAATAATTATAAAAGGTTGATGTAGGCTATAGACAGCTATTAGAGGAGAGGTTAACGCAGCAACTTGCACCTCTGACTTCAAATAGCGTCATGCAAGCGTTCAGTCTCTTCAAAAGAGCGCTTATTCGTTTATGATCCTCTGCACAAGAATCTTTTTCATCGAAGGACTTTTCGGGTGTTCTTTGACGTTTCTTCTGAAGAATCCAAATTGGCCGCCCGCTATGACGAGCTGTTGGCGCTTCTTTTGATGAAGTCATCTAGCCCGGCTGCTGAAAAGCTCAACTGGCTGGCTGTCAAAGCCTGACGGAATTAATCCACTCATCTATTCGGTTTCGAAAAGGGCAATTAGGGTTGGATGATTTAGATGGCCAAAGTGTAGTAGGATAAAACGATGCTTATCCTGCTCAATATTCAGGCTTTCCTAAATTCATCTCATCATGGAAATTCCATAGGAAAATCGGAAAGGAAGCACAGCAAAGAAGGAGTGTGGCGCTCGATCTCTCGATCTCACTGAGATTCGCAGCGCATTCGTTTTTGTTTTCAAATCGTTGATACGCTTGAAAGGTGTTTGGTCTACACATGGAATGACCTCAGTCAGCTATTATAGGAACTGCCGTCATGTTGTGTTGGTTCCAAAATTTACAAAATCTCCCGGAAAGGGGGGAGGGCTTACTCGACACCTCCCAACGGTGTCGATGGTGTAAGCAGCGTCAACGAATCCAACGAGCTCATATTTTCTCTCCGAGTGAAAGTCAAACTGGGCAGGTCGAAGCAGGGTCAACCGTCCGTTGGACAATGTCCAACGAGGGGAGTCGTATTCGGCCGACGAAAAGGGGGGTCGTATTCGCAAGGTCGGAGGCAGCGTCAATCCTACACCAACGGGGGGGGGTGTACGTTTTACTATGGGTGGAGTTGGGCTGTGTCAACCGGTCCCAGAATCAAATTCTACAACAACAGCTCTGATGGTGGGGGGTCGTATCGAGGCCCTTCCAGAAGGGGGTCGTAAAATTTTTGAAATTTGTCCAACGTGACGGTTGACCCTGTCACTGCGTCGAAGTTTGAGTATATATACAGCGTGATAGAATCCAGTTCGGGGGGGCCACTCCATTTTTTCTCCAAAACTCAAGATAAGGATTAGAGGGCTCACGACACGTAATTCGACTCATTTAAAATAGCCTTCTGATAAATATCGGTGTAATGTGGAAGAAACCCTGAGATGATTTCATATTTTCGCCTGCCTGGACCCAAGGGAACGGTCCTGGACCAGGAGAAAGGACACCTCCGCAAAGGGCTAAGGGTGCAGGAGCTCCAGGGTGGATCACCTGTGCAGAAAAGTGGATGGGATGTGGGCAGGTAGTGTGGAATGTAGGACATCCACCGGTCCTTATCAAAAGTACGCTCGAAATGAGTCGTTCACTTATTATCTTATCCGTAGTGTTCGATAGCCCAAAGAACTGCTCTCTAGTACTACGGATAAGATAGCAATGGAGTGGCCCCCCCGAACTGGAGTTTTCACGATAAACTACTTAGAAAAGCAATCCTATAGATCGTCTTTACCACCACGAGCTCTAAACCTTTCACAGAGAAAGGTATTCCGGCTATCCTAGAGTTTTTAAAATGGTTTTTGGCATGCAAGTGCATGTGAGCATGGGAGGATTATTAGTTTTTTTTCGAGAGTGGCCCGCAGGATTGCGGGTGCAAAGTAGCCGGAAATTACCTTGAGTATGCGTAACTTTCTGGGCGTTTAAATGAATCGACATTTTGATAGCATCGTAATAGTTGCAGTCTGAGAAGCTTTGTTTGCTTCACTGAGTAGTTCGGTTGCCAGAATGTGTGTATTGCGAAATGCAAAAGTTTGTCTTTCACTGGGGACTCGACCAGCCTTGGCCTTGACATTTTTAGGCATCTAAAGCGCTGGGATTGTTCGGTATGTTTGCATTGTATGTCGATAGGGTATATCTCTACGACATTGCACAAAAACTGCTTTTGAAAAACGGCTCATGTTCCCAAGTTCTTTTACTATACATATGACCCTCATTCCATTAAGTACGACCCCTCCACTGACGTTGGGGAAAATAAAGGAGCGAGCAGACCTATGTAGCACATTAACGGCGACTAGCTAGTACCCGACAGGAGGCTGCGTCGCGCGGCAAGAAGGCAGAGTCGCGGACGAGTCGCAGCGCGTGCTGTTCGGTGTACATAGGACGTACACTTGTGCACTCTATTCAACTTGACGCATAAATCACTACAGTACGCGACGCCACTCGTCCGCTGAATCCGCCGTCTTCCTTCCTATAGGGCACCCCAGACTAGCAGCAGCAAGGCTAACGTAGAAAGTTGGAGGATTGAGCTGCCCAAACAGGTTTTGAATCCACAAGCACAGTCGCCAGGTGGCTCCAATAGCCCCTGCTCTACCCAATGTCTGGGAAAAAATGTGTGAACACTTTTGCGATGATCTGCTCAGGGGAGTGAGGCTTTCTTTTTTGCTGCTTTCGCTCATGCGAGCCTTGACGATCATTCATGGAGTGAGCCGAAAAGGAAGGACGAGATTTCAATGTGCTATCGCGATGCAGTTGTGTGAATGTTAGTTGATGCCCGTTCTACGCTATTGCCCTCTGGGGAATGTTCCCGAAATGAGCAGACGTCCCCATGTATGTTGAACATCGAGAGAAAAGTAAGTTCAGCAGTAACTATGTGTATGGGATTTGCTTGAATTTCTCGAATTCGTGGGATGGTCACCAACCATTTGCGCGATGCCGTTGAAAAAGCTACTCATGAAGAACACCAAAAGTGGCAATAAAGCGGCCATCACGAAGAAAAAATTGCTCCCTAGGAGAGGAGAAGGCCATTAAACGAAATGGGCTTCAAGAGGACCCCACTTTCCAATGTGACGTTTTACTATTAGTTAAAAAAGAGGCTCGCTTGAGTGGTTAGAATGGTCGTTAGGCGCACCCATCGTACCCATTTAACTGCCCGAAGCAGTAAGTTGTCCAACTTACGAGTGGATTGGCACCGTGCCAGACGCAGACGTATGCACACGGACTCACGCCTACAGCACACGTGTCGTTCACATGGTGTTCACGTGCGTTCACTTGCTGTGTGTGACGACAAGACTCGTCTGGCACAATGCCAATCGCACTCGCTAGTCGCAGAGTTTGACACCTGCTTGAGGCAAGGTCGTCATACAGTTTTACTGGCATCTCTCTTCTTTTGAATGGATGCCATGTGCTGACTGCGTCTCACATGTAGCAACTTGCTCACTCTTCTTTTAGTGGTCTACTTTCCTCATTCTAAAGTTATGTGCGGTCGTGAACTCTTACAGGGCGTATCGTGAACTGCGAAATGAGAAAGCTGATGGTGGAGACTTTTACATTTTCTTCAGTGTTTCTTCTTCAGTGGCATTTTCAAGGCACTATTATCGAACCTAGCATTTGCAGTGTTGTCCTTGAACTAATGATGAATTTAGAAATACCAGATACACTATATTAGGTTGGTAACTTTGAAATGTCGCTTCCTTTAGTGGCTTTGTTTCTCAGCTGAAACTCAACCTCGTAATATGGGAGAGCATCCATTCGAGAGAGCAATTCAGTGCGCATATTGCGAAACCTTAGCCGTCAGCGAGCGGATGTTCTTTGAGCCAAAACTTTTGCTCGAACATGATTGATCAGAAAACATCGCCTGAGCGTGTATACTCAAGCAAAGAAAAACAGCCAACGAATCCCACTCATTACGTGCAAAACATTGAGCAGCAACACTCAGTTTCTGGTGCACTTTCAGCTATGGTTTCAGCTCTTCCTAAGACTGAGGTAAAGGAGCTGACGATGGTCGTGGATTCTGACCTCTAGCTCCAGATGAAGGAGAAATAAAGAAGGCCAACGAATTGAGTCCTCGACATACCGCACAAAACTTGCATGGAGATTCAGTTGTGTCAACAAAAAAATTTGAAAGTTCCTACGTGCGACTGTTAGGGCCTTTCCAGGAAAGAAAATGGGTTCGGCCTATTCTGAGCGACACGAGCAAGCAGTATTGGTTGCCAATACTTGAACTCTGCTGCATAACTCCAAGAAGAAGAAGGTTCCTGACTTCGTTGAAGGCGTGTTTTACAGAAGGATGTTCCCCGATAACAAAGTGAGAAGATGGCCGTGGTTGGCAACAGATGGGCAGCTGAGGGCCTCTCCGAAACCGGACAGCCACAGAGAAAAAGTCTTGCTACAGTATGGTGAAGCAGTATAAGAATGGCTTACTATGGAGAGCTGATTGTGCGTCATATAGTTACAGCTAAACTCTGCGCACAACATCCCGCAGGCGAGGATCGGGCTCTACGTAGTCAAAGGGCAAATTCGGTCATTGAAACATTTTGGCACGATAATGCAAGATCACATGTCGCGAAAATTTTGCAACAAGAAATCGAGGAGTTGGGCTGGGACGCTCTCCCTCTCGCGCCATATAGCTCAGACCTGGCACCCTCCAACTATCACTGACTCAGGTCAGCGCAATACTCCTTAGCAGCAAACCAATTTGATAACCGCGACGACCTCATAATTTGAGTACCTAACTTCTTCGAGTCGTACCTGGAAGAGTTCTACGAGGTAGACCTCCTTGCCTTGCATAGGAAAAGGTGGAGAGTGGATGATACACATAACGAAATAAATTAGGTTGATAGTTGTAGCTTAATACACTTAAAATACTTGATCAAAAAGACATTTCAAAGTGAGCGCCCAACCTAATAGAAAGAGTTCCATAACTTTCGTCATCGGCTCCCTAAACCGCATCCAAGTGATGATATCTTTATTCGGCTACGTCGGGCTGTCGCCTCTTCAGGCCTGGAGAGCAAAGATCATTGCGATTTTTCCCAAACACCATTTCATAAATAGTCCCATGAACTCAATGGATCCGGTTTATTTTTCCCACTGAGTGAAATGAGCTCTATAACTCATTTAACTCAACGGAAGAAGGAAACGGTGACGTTGATGTGGAATTGGCATTCTGTTTGATGGTCTACAGCCCCTGCAAAGGGACACTCCCTCGCAGTTCTCAATGAGCCCTGTAAGAGTTGACGACCAGGCAACATCTAGAGGACGAGGAAGCAGATGTCTAAAAAATGAGCGAGCACAATTACACTTAAGACGTAGACACCACCTGATACCAACTGTGAGAGCGTAACTTGACAATCCCAGTGGTGCAGTGGATATTGGAGGAATGTCGTGGTACTTGCAATATACTGCTTCTTAGAATGTATTCCACATCGTAACCCAGTTACATTTCATTAAAAATTTGATGGGCACAGTGCTTGGCTGAATGTCACAGAAAAAGATCGAAAGAACAAGCGTCTCTATTGTAAAGTGGCAGAGCTCAATGCGTTGTATGCTACTAATATCTACTAAACTTTATAATTTATCATATTTGAGCTTAAAGGAGGATTCCACGATAAGAACGAAGGTCGAAGAAGGGGAAAATTGCCTAGTGGGAGACAGGCGGACCTCCTGAGGGTGCGGACTGACACGCAATTGGCAGCGAAAGATTTGACCTCGGCGATCTAGCATGGCTCACTCTTGGCGCGGTTGGCGGGGTACGCCCACCGACTATCTAATCACTCGCCGCAGGTCTATACGTGGCGAGTGATTAGATAGCAGAGAGAGCGTAGTGTTGAAGAGGGCACAGCGATGAGAGTCGCATCAATGCGAAATCAACGGGCAAGGAAGGGGTCCCATTTCTCGGGTTCTGGGCCGTTTCTCATGGTTTTTCCTTCTTTCGTGTACCACTCACCATCCCTAGGTTAATTTGAAATGGGTTGCTTTTTCATCGTGAATTCGTCCTTTAAGCGCCAAAGGCGATGACTCAACTTGGCCATTTTCAAATACCCAAGCACAGCCATTTTTCACCAAAAATGATACTCAAGTAGTATCCATTGCCCGTGACCGTTTTCAATAAAGGGTTTAGATGTTGTGGTTTTCAAAATGTGGCTATATATGGTATGTGGTGAGTAAGTATTTCATCTCAGAGGAGAAGTGGGAGGTAATATTTTTGAGGGCTGTTAAATTCCTAATAAAATTTCATGAGATTTCGAGAAATTTTCAGAACCTATCATTATTTTCGTCACTTCTGCATTTATGTATGCCCTGTAGATACTCTGAAGATGGGAATTATGTAGGATGGAGATTCTACAATGTAGATCAGAAATAGGAAGACCTGAATAGGCAGTTTATGAAAGGCCCTTTCAGGAGAAAGTAGTAGTAACCCGAAAATTTGCCCAACGCAGTGGCTGTGGCAATTTGGTTTTTCTAATGGATCCAGTAGTTGTTGCTGTTTTGGAAGCTGTGAATGCGTTATGCCTTGGTTGTCTGGTGTGATCAAAAAATGGAGATGGTATGAGTGTACCTTTAGGTCCACTTTTGCATATTAACGAAAGAACAATTTGATGCGCAGAAATCATAGCCAGGAT
>MU883365.1:0-10017 GCA_036418205.1 Ostertagia ostertagi | reverse complement strand
CCTATTCGCCAACGCGCTCTCTCCTATTGAAAGAAATTTGCGTTCGGTTTCAGACCTTAGTATTGCAGGTGAATCGCACTATCACGAAAACTACTCCAAGGTCTTGCTCGCGCTTATATTTAGCGCTTGCTAATGGACTCATAGAAGACAAAAAACTAGCCTGTGTTGGGTTACCGCTAAGATACGCAATGGAATTTCTACGTAATTTTTCTTTATCACACATACCTACTATTCTACCGGGATAGTGGTGCAATCGCAAACGGCGCTATTTGCGTACATCGTCATGGGTCACGCGCGTCAAAAGTAAGGCCACACTCAAATCGTGCCGCGCCTAGACCAAGGAAGCCTTCTATCACCTCATAATCGGTTAGTTGGTAAGAGGTCAGCCTGGGAATATAAACGCACTGGCTTATATATAATGACTGAAGCGTCAGGCGAAATCGCGCTCAAAATGCTGCCATACTCTGAATTTATGTAAGTACATATGTGGCGCATACAAAAGTGGTACGATCCACGCTGACAGTTTTACCCCTGTGTCTTGCTATTTGAATACCGGCAATTACGCGGTTTTGGCTCGTATAATTCTGTTAACGTAGCCCGTTTTGAGCTGGACGGGCTTGGGCGACTAATACTCTTTCGCCAAGCTATGAGTGACCAGAGCCAATAAAAATCCTTCGATCCTGAAGAGAGGTGCAGTTCTCCTACCTGCAGCCCATCGAAACCCAACCATATTTTATTCGAGGGCCATTTTCCCATAGTAGGTGTTAGGTCACCTACATTCTTCCTAGATACATGCTTTGTCCCATTTACTGAACAATCCACTCTCCAGGGAGAAGGTAAGAGGAAATGATTTAGGAAAATTAAGAAGAAAAAATTGCACGGTTCTGAGAGGTAGACCGTGAAAATAAGGTTAGTCATGATCAATCCAATGTGATAAGCCTGCACAGTGGTCAATATTCAAGTTCAGATCTATTCCAATGCATTCGGTAGAGCATCAAGCTCAGCTTGCAATGAAAATGTTCGATCCTTCACAGACAATTGCCAGCTGCAACAAGCAGTCTTCAGGGACTAACACACTCGTTAAAATTAACTCTCACACTTCACCCACTAATTTCACTGCGATTGTTCATTGATCCATGTGGGAAAATGGGTTAATGGGAAAATGGGCAAAAATGCAGAGGAAAGGTAAGGTGTAAGGTTGATATACAATGCTATTTGATATTCGGATCACATGATGTAATCCCTCTGAGGATAGATTTGTCTATTTGGGGGGGGGGGGGAGCGGGGAGACCACCTTCGCGCGTACGTATACCGCATGGAATTCCTCCCGATTCTGCGGCGTAGTTACCCACCTTATTCCTAACACGCAAAAGGATTCTTTCCGAAGAAAATCGTGTTACATGCCTAGCACTCTCGCTTTCATATCGCAATTTCTTATAGATGCCGAAAGCATTGATCATTCATCATATCAATGGGTGAATCACTTCTTTTGCCGGGCATGAGCTTTTTTCGGATCACCTAGCAGCGAAAGGATTCCCCTCAAAAGCAGTTCAATGGAAACGATACATCCATTTCGAAATTAGTTTTCCAATCAACGGAACCAGTCCCTATTAACCCACTGAAAACGTTTTCTGAGACATCGACCTATTTTAGAGAAATTCCTTCAAGGAGAAACAGGTTTTTCTACGAACCAAAATCCTGCTGTTTGGCTTTGAACTGATTCCACGTTCTTCAAAGGCTTCAAGAATGCAATTTAGTGCATACCATCTGGTAATACAGAAATAGCGCAGTGGCTAAGATTGCTGCCGCATAACAGGCGAACGCATGATCGATCTTACAGGAATTTTAACGAGTCTATCAATCCCTGAGGGCTGCTTGATTGCTGCTTGCAATTGTTTGCTGGAGATTAAACAATTGTGAGCAACATTTGTGTTCTTCGATGGAATACTTGAAAATAATTTCAAAAACCTCAATAGGAACAGAGTGTAGGTTTTAGCCGATGCCGAGTTCGATCGAGATTACAGGAATAACCAAGAATAACCGTTTCCACTGTAGCACTTTTCAACTCTTATACCCCCAATTGAAAATTGGCTTTCACAGATGCAAATGTACCCTAATGATCTCTATGGTATCTTTGCTTGCTTTTGAAATATTTTAATACTTAGGTTCTTTAATCAAACCTTCCTGATACTTAAAACGGCATAACATGATTTTTGTTTGCTTTTTGTGTAGGACTCATTACAAAGTACTCCATGGGAGGGATTATTAGCTAATCAAAGGTAACATTATGATCAATCCCTTTTTGGGATGCGGCACGCATTCTACTTCCATTTGTACATTCGTAGTGGCGTTTGAATGCGATGTGGCCTATACAATGACTTGCGGGGCCAGCCGATGTACAAGTCAGTGTTTTTATCCTCCCAGACAAGTCTGGTACCAATTAACCGACCCCGGAGGGATGGAAGGCTTGGTTGGCCCGGGCGACTCACGACCCAGGATTTGATCCCCGGACCGCTCGCGTGGTAAGCGCGCCACTTGTCACTACACCACTTCCGCCCGTACACATTATACAGCATTGAAATGTGCTAGCGTTCAAACTGAGACTAGAGTTGCCAAAAAACTAGCTAGGCGTCCACTACCGTATGGTTTGGCCAAATACTTAGATAGTTTTGGTTGGGGGGGGGGGAATTTTCAAGACCAGCTTGATGCGGTTCGTCAAGGGTATGTGACAACCATGGTTAACATGAGGATAAAACCTTCGCCGTCAATCACCCTTTTGTGGGATGCGCCACGCCTTCCACTTTCGAGTCAGAATTCGAAAGCAAAACGTCTGTACAGTGAGTTGTGGGGGTCGGCCTATGTGCAGAGATTTTTTCGTGCAAACGATCCAAGCGCCAATTTAGACCAACATCGGCAGAGCGATGAGGGATTTGAATGGGTAAGCTCTAGTTGAACTGAATGAGATTCAAGTCGAGATTTTATGCGATCGGGATCGTATGTGTCGAAGATGGTACCACTTGTCACCGCACCATCTATGTACCCTCCCCTCCCCCATGGTCTAGATAGCTCCTAAGTGAGAACTGGATGGAGAACGATCACTAGAATTTGCTCGCAGTGCTAAGAACGGTGATCTAGACACTAAAAAGTACCTAATTCACTTCGCAGAAAAGACAGCTGGCGGCTGAATTCCCAACGGCACAAAGTATGGCGGTTCAGGGGTCACTTTTGAAGAGTTGACTATTGCGCGAGCTTAGACAAACAGAGACATTCGGTCCGATAATCTTGAAGGAGAAGCCAGACACAGAGTATGCCAAAAGAACCAACCAATTAATCAAGTTTGGAAACAATCAATGAAACCAGTTTGGGCTATGTCGGCTACCTACTTCAGGTTCGTAAAGAGGCTAGCCAAAAGGTAAACCTAAGAGGCAAAATATTTTTGCATTGATTCTGGATAGTTTTGAGTCCGCCGAAATAAACCATTCCAAGTTTCACATTGTTACTTAACAATTCTATGAAATAGCTGTTCAGAATATAAAAATATTCAATAATGCTGAAGTTAATAATTTGACACAAATGAAGATAATGTGCTCCAATGCTATTCACCAACCTGCAAATGCATATGGTAAAAGTACGAATAGCGGTAGAGTGATGTGCATCGTAGTAGCGCTAAGTGTCGGCGATGAGTGAAAGGTTCGCGGAGCGGATCAGGGTGCTAAGGAGAACGAGAAGTGAGCGATTGACGTTCGGATACAGGTGTGGGTGGGGCCGGAGATCCGGACGGATACATATGCACCGAATTCCTTTGGAGCGGACGCGGCAATCGTTATTCAAGCTGCGCACGTGTCTGCTGCAATTAAAATTCGTGGGTGAGTGGACATCCGGTGAAACAATGACCAGAAAAGCTGATCAAACCGGGACGTCGTAACCCTCAGCGCGCCCACAAAACCAGCCGCATGGCGACGGTCACCCACAGCCGGATTTCGTCACCTGATAATTTCACAAACTAGACCTCGCTGATTTGTCAGATATGGTTTCAGTTTGTACCTGCTAAAATTGCTGCAATCTGACAATGAGTCCACCTCGAAGGTAGAAATCGAACGCAGATTTCGATAATACTCCGTCACAATCACTTTTCATAAATGCATGCATCACTTGCTGGATTGGTTCCGATCTAACGACCTGCGCGACTTTCGTCATCACATTAAGAATGGGAACTCATTGGAAGCAGTTTCGACGTCTTCGCAAGCGCTCTCCCGTTTCGCATGGAACATTGGTTGAATATTTTGACCTCGCAGCGCACTCCTGGTAAAGTTCATTTATATGAGGGCCCCTTTTCCTTTCTTTGTCTCGACTTCCCTACCACTAATGTCTCGACGTAATTGCTGTCCAGTTTTGCATTTTGCAAGAAAGCAGGGAAGGGCGACAAGAGTGAAAACAATAAAATTGTATCACAACCACAGCAAGAACTACGGGGGGGGGGGGCAATAAAAAAAGACATTCTGTCTCCACATTCAAACCGATTAATCACACTCTGCTAAATTCTGAAACGAATGGACTCAAGTTAAAATGAAAGAGCACATTCCATTTATAAAATAAACTTCATATTGCCCTTCAAGGTGGACGAAATCGGAAAAATTAGCACTGAAAACATGGTGTACTGGTCGTGCTCAATGGGGTCGTGGACGGACCCCATACCATTACGACGTTTTCTGAAAAGCGGGTTCCGAGGGGTTTGCATATTCAGAGCTAATGTTTCTAGGAAACTATCCAACGATGAATCGATTGAAGAAATTAAGTAAGAGCTTCGGGCTGGAGCATTCATATAGGTCCCGTGAGCTGAAAAAAAGCCACTGAGGTGCGACATAGGCAAAATGTCTCTTTTTTGCCCCCTGTATATCGGATCCCAATGGAATCAGAATAAGAATCCATTTTTCACCTTTTCTCCTTTTCTTCGATCTTTATAACAAGAACAAATTGTTGAATTTCCAATGAGATTTTGATATTGTTAAGCCTATCGATAATTTTTTCTGTTGAGTTAATCATATGAGGTGTATACTTCATATTCTCAAACTTGCTAAGCACAACTTGTTAAGATAAAAAACTGATACTCAAAAAAATTATTCCACTCATTCCGAAAATCTACTACCGATTTTGCGCGGTTCCTCTCAGAAGAAGTGTGATCCTCCCTCGTAACACTCCTATTTGCGCTATGGATTTCATTCCCTAATTATTTGTATTAGTTGATGATGCTTTTTTAGAGAATTATGCGAACCATTAGGATGACTATTATGCATATATACTGAAATCTGTGAGATGGACTGTAAATTCGTTACCTTTAAGGGGAATAAATTCGAAGAAGAAAGCTGAAAAGAGTTCAAGGGAGGGCAGCCCGTTTACATTTGCATTTTGATATTGCTTGACAAATTTCCGTCAGCCAAAACGTGCAATAAATGACCTTTCTCAAATATCGCTATAGTCAGGTGATCCACGAGGAAAAGAATTCGCCCAGGACAGGAATACTGCAGCCCAGTCCGTGGACTGGAACATCGCTACAAACATGAGAAAACACCGAACAGGAGTCTCCATAGCACCCTGTTAGGGCAGCTTTCAGTTTCCACAAAAAGTCGCCGTTGGTCGAAGTGCTTGTTTATCCTTCAACCACAGAAATTGTCATTTATTGAAATTGTGCTGCAAATCAAAAAAAAACTGGAACGCCACATCCATCAAGGAAGCTATTACGATAAAGGGGGCGCATTGGGGGGAGTATTAGGTTGTGAGGAAAGTTCTTACCATTTTGAACAAAGAGGTTCCTGTGCATAATCGGCTCAAACACAACTTTTCGTTTGTATTACGTCTTTCAAATTTGGCACTATTTACCCTTTACTGCCCCACTCCTCAAGAACTGAGCCGGATTTTGATCGAAATTCGTCCATGACTGTGGATTTTGCTAGAAACTTGCCTTCAGGGGTAATTTGACCCGTAGATCACGAATATAATACCGGTTTAGAGCGAAAACGCTTGGCACCGCGCCACAGGCGCCGGCGCTATCACAACAGTTTTGCGCGGGCGCTCGTAGCGCAGGCTACAGGTTCACTCGTAACAAACTGATGTGATAATCATATTCTACGGGTCAAAATACCTCTGAGGACAACTTTCCAGCGAATTTGGGGATCCGAGATGTTCTGGCGCCCGGCGCTTCTGACGCGAGCGCCAGGCGTTCTAGCGGTAAACAAATGTGATATTCGTGTTCTACGAATTACCCCCGAAGGCAAGTTTCTGGCCAAATTCACAGTCAATGACCAATTTCGATAAAAAGCCGGCTCAGTTCTCGAGGAGTGGGGCAGTAAAGGGTAAATAGTGCCTTCACTTTCAAATTCATTCCAATATTCACTGTAGTTTCGAGAATGCGGTTCGCTGAAATACTGAAGTTTTTGGAGAATCGCAGAGTTCGTTCAACCGTTATTTCAAATTTTATAGCATTTTTTCATTTCAAGGTACTGTCCAGAGCGCTACTTTCCAAGGTACGAGGTGTAATAACTAATACATTTTGGAATAGTTCAGTTCCCCAGCGCGCTCAATTTTTGCCGAATCGGTCCTGCGGTCGGCGGCTGAGGTGCATCGCGGGGAAGAGTCGGTCCGTTTATGGCAGTCCTTGCCGGGCGCATTCAAGAGTTCAGGGTATTTCGACACCTTGCAAAGAATACCTTTCCACTGTAATAGGTTCGCCTGTGGTCGGAGAGCTGCGCCTGCTGCGAGACCGCGCAACAAGCAGCACTACCTATGCACGCCTAGTGCGGTTCTACCTTTGCGAAGTTTTTACCCTCGTCCTGATCATGCTACTCAGCCGAAGTTCATAGTATTGGACCCAACGAAAAAAGGTCGTTCTTATTGGATAGAAGAAAGGGCGCGGCTCGCACCCCCAACCCCCTATCGACTTTCCCGGCCTTTTAACTCTATACCATATGCTTTCAAAATACAAATCTGTTACGCCTAATTCAGTAGCGGCCTTCTCAACAATTCTGAGCACACTTGGTCCTATCAACTGTTTCAGCCGATTTTCAACAAACCTCAATAGCCAAAGACCACCGTCACCACCTCGCCAACCCTACACAGGCCTTCCAAACTGTCGCTGCGAAACACATCTTCCGCAAATGCGAGAACCGTGCCACCAAGCGCATTGCGGTAAACTCGTTCATACATCCGCCGTCTGAGCCGTAGCCCGTCCATGATCGAAAATCAACGAGGGGATTCCGTTGTTTTCTTGACGAATTTTTTTTGCCATTGGCTTACCACTAAGCATCCCCACGTTCCCTCCAAACCGCTCCAAAGCCGGTGGTGATCGCCGCCTTTACCCAATAAGAATCACCCAGCGTCCTGACTACGACTGTGTTACTCATTTCTGGTGCCATCTGTCAACATTTTGAGGCATTCTAGCGGCTTTGCTGCCATGTTCAGTAAAACGTCTGGGGGACGTTTAACTCCCCAATCACGAATATGACAATAATTCTGGAGCCGAATTTACAAGGATTTAGTTTGGTGCCAGAGTCGCGTTTCTGGAATCATGAATGACTGACGGACATCTGAATCCGTAGCTGCTGATTTCTATTGGGAGCCCAAAATACTCCTTACTTTGAGAAGGAGTTGTAGTTTGGAGCTCTCAATGCAGAAAAATCAAAGAGCGATCGTTCAATTAGCGAAGGCTAGAATTTTAATCATTTAAATCCATCAGCACTGTAGTACCGTGCTGTTATGAGTTATGCGTTCGATTTCCGTTGGGAATCATGGCCACGTCCAAATAAGAATTTAGGTGAGCTAGCCAATCTGCCTTCATTGACAGAGGTTTCGTCATCTGAACTGAGTCTTATTGATTTTTTTCATGTCCTAGGTGATTTATGATTTCATGCTATTGTGTGATATTAAGAGGCTTTCGGCTAAGAAGGCTGGTAGCGAAATGCCCCTGTGGTTTCGAAACCACCGCCATACTCATTTTAGTAGTTAGCACTGTACTTGACCTATGGCGAACTTGAAGGAAGCTTTAAGGCCTAATTACTTTCCTCTACCCATCCCTTTGAGGAACGCTTGTAACCTTTTCGTAATAACTTGCAAAATTTTACGCCAGTTGTTGCCGTTTTTTTCATTCGTTCACTGCGATTTGTGCATTAATTCGAAAATTCCGCGCAGTCCCGGTGGCAGGGTTGTTGATGGTTCGTACCTTGGGGTGGTGAACCATGATCAAACCATTGTCTGTAGCAATTAGAAAGCGAAAAGCTGTGGTATTTGGAAAGATCGTCTCTTGGACGACTTCTGACGACTTTCAGGTAATTTTGACTAGAAGTTCAAAAAATAAGGACGGAGGGACAAAACTAGGAGGACTGCCATTCCTCGAAACATACCTACCCCCTCGCATACACCTAGAGAGGCCATTACCTTAATAGGGCGGGGGTCATGAAAATTATGAAAGAGTACCAACGCTTGGGTTCGCCCTAATTCAACGTATTCTTGGTGTACCTCGCTAAGCCAAGTAACTCACGGTCGTAAAATTGAAAATTGAATTGAGGAACCACCGAATAATATTTCCCCACTCATTGCGATTCCGTTAATATCTATTGTTAGTTTTAATGCTTGATTATTTACGCCTTCGCTTTCATAGAAATATACCTAAAAACGAATGTGTGCACTTGCGTACCATCTTTGCGCAGAGGCCATGCTGATTTTCTCTGTATTGTTCCAATTCTGAAACATATCTGCAGAAAACACCCATGTCTTTGAAGTAGTGTGAACTTTGACTCACATGAGTTAAATTGGCAAACTGCTCGGAATGGGCGATGGGAAACTGCGTGGACAGTTGTGGTTTTGGCTTTTATGTACATCCCAAAGGACCGAAGATTTTATACGTTCTGTCGAGTCCAATACATAGATATAATGTTCTGATTCGTGGAAGTTGTAGGGTTTGTAGGTTAGTAGCAGTGTGAAGTCTGCCCCACAAGCCCTTTATGCCTTCAATTGGTTCTATAATTTCTGGTCGAGCAGAGAAGCGTGGAAAGGACCACTGCGACAACTCTCTTCTAGTTGCTGATAGTTGCCTAATTCAAAAATATTCCAATGAAATTAATTATTTAGGGATCCGAGGACTGCCCGCACAGCTTGCCGTACGTTTCCAACACCATCTCGGGCGAATCACCCATTTCCCGCAATAAAAAAGCTCAATACTGGCCCATCACGTGTGTGTCCGCAATTTATTAGGCAGTGTACAAAGCTCTCCAAGTTTGGGATAGAAGAAAATCGAAACTTTCGCAAAAAATCGCTGGAGGTGAAGAAGCTACACAATAAAAACCAAATGAGTCAAAGGATCCTTCTCCACCTCCTGCGATGGATTGCTACGTGGGACTCATCGCTTGAGTTAGTCCGACCACAAAGTTTCCAACTTTAACTGGAAGCGGTTTGGCCATCGAGCTGGGCTGAAAATCTATATTCTTACTTTTCGCCATCATCCTCTCACTGATCATTCCTTTTGTTTATTCTTTTTCGGCTAGTTCTCATCTTTTGCCTCATTTTTCTATTTTCCAATGTTTTTCTCCGAATCGATTCTATTGATCCAGTTCATAGTTGGTACATATTAATCACTGTCGATTATAGGAGCAGAGCAATTGTACTGTTATCATCCCGGTGGTTTTCGGATCGCCCTTGGAAAGATGCCCGTCAATGACACGCATCGCCGCGATGACAACAATATCAGGTACGGATCGGATACTCATCAGGTCGTCGGCGAACATCCCACAAAAAAGAGACCACCGGAATTGACCTGTAGGGAACCATATCACTACGCAGGAAACCAAATCGGATCCACCTAAATAAGGTGGGTGGGAGGAGGAAAGAGTGGGATAGTTATGATGCAACAGTTTGTGTGAACTAAATAATACCAGTTTTCTCGAAAACTCCAGGGACGGTAGCAAAGTACCCTTAACTCGCAATCAGAAGTAACGATCGGAGATTCTAAGCAAAGAATAAAGAATGGAG
>MU883363.1:0-10107 GCA_036418205.1 Ostertagia ostertagi | reverse complement strand
GAGTATCATGCAGTAAAGTAAAAGAATACTAGCAAAGCAAAAACAATGGTGCACTCGAATAAAATACTAATCAACATGAACAGTCGAAGCTACCGGAAACGATATTTCGAGTAACCTAGCACAAAACACGAACTATGACTGCCGTGGGGTTCATCGCATCCAGTTGATCTTCGATACAGCAGAACGCCATATTCGGGGCCTGATAGGAGCGTTCAGGTTAAAAAGATGCTATAGACGAAAATTTTTAGATCTCGAGCATAATAAAAGGAGGGAATTCTGTGATCACGAGCAGGATTAACTGCAGAATTATTTGCAATCCCATTTACGATGAGGTAGCTGAAATTGTGAGAAGTAACACCCAGTCCCGCTTGAATTTCACTCGAAAAAAACTTCTGGGTTGCTTCAGAGTGTAACGCGAAAAGCGTTCGAAAATAAAGGAAGTGGAATTCAAGCGCTAAGGGAGACAAGGGTTTGTCGAAAGCTCAAGTTTCTTCCCACATCAAAATGAGTCTTGGTCCAGAAAAAGTTACTTTTTTGCGCAATAGTTTCGCGCATTCCGGTGATTCCACTCTTTGAAGGTATAGCAACCAGTTCCCTTGTGAAAAAGGATGGTTGAATTGGGCTTCTTGTTAATTTACCAAAAGCAGATGTGTGTCGCAGGATTCAGAAGGATTTGCCTGGTCTACAGCGGAAGTCTCACCCCCCAGGGTCAACCCTACGTTGTGACGAGTCACAACGGGGGGGTCGTACTGAATTGAGCTTGGAGGGGGGGGTCGTAATTTTTTGGTGGCCGGCACTGAAAATTCTTGGTGATGTCCTACTGAGTATGGATAGTGGTACGAAGGAGAAGAGCAAACGCAGCAAAGAAAGTGTTTGTGAATAGTTATAGCAATTATGCAAAGCCTTCTCCCTGCAAGGACGCAGTCATGAAGTGGAAGATTGCAGCATCCTGAAAAAAGTACTCGCATTGTGACAGCCACGAGACCACATATGAAACTAATGCCTTTAGAGACCAGCATGATAGCCGGCACGATACGTTTGCGCAAGATTACTGATACTAGAGCATCTGTAAACCACGCTTCCCTCTGAATGAGCTTTCAAATGAATCAGCGAATTAGAAGGGCGCCCGAGGCGTGGCGCGCACCAAGGCAAGGGATGTAGTGCAAGCGCATGCTCGGAGCTTTCTAGCACATCCTAATTAAACATGAAATTGGTCTTCCAAGAAGTTACGGGCAGTGAAACCTAAGAAAACTCGCGTTTTCGAGAAAGTGGCTTGAAGAATACCCCTCAAATTTGAGGGTTACAACGGGACTAAATTTTGAACTACTGATTTTTCAGGAACGCTTGGGTACTCGTTAGAAAGCTTGAATCCTGGAGTGTGTTATATCGCGTTCAGCTTCCTAAATGAATGACTTTTAAGGAAGTTATGATCGTTTGAAGGTAAAAAAGTCGCGTTTTCAAAGAAATGGTTACACCAGCCCTTTATAATGGTTACAACGGGACTAAATTTTGAACTACTGATTTTGCAGGAACGTTTGGGTACTCGTTAGAAAGCTTGAATCCTGGAGTGTGTTATATCGCGTTCAGCTTCCCTAATGAATGACTTTGAAGGAAGTTATGATCGTTTGAAAGCAAAAAAGTCGGTTTGCACCAGAGAAAGTCACAACGTACAAAATTTTTAATAAATTAACTTTCGAAGAATTTATACCCATGATTGGCTAGAGAATAATTTGAATTTTTTAAATCAAATCACTATGGCGCTGAAGCTCGAACATGAAGGAAGTTATAGCCCTAGAAAGAGGAGTGTAAAAATTCTCTTGCAATCTAATTTTTTGGCTTATAACTTTTTCATTGTGAAGGGTTTGAGAAAAAATGGGCACTCCTTGAGAAGGATGAACCACGCTGATCCAACATCCGCCGATATCTTCCGGACTACCTGAAATTAAACAAAAAAAACTCCTAAACTTTTCACATTCCCGTTCGACGGCTCCTCACCTTGAGCAGATGCGCTCCACCGTCAGCAAGGCAAAAGGGCGCATTGACGATGGAGAAGTCTTGCATTCTTCCAGTGTCTCTCAGAGCGGCATGAGATCAACCACAAATTTCCATGGTATTCGTTTAGCGCTTAGGTCAAGTACGGCGTCTGTCGACTCAGCAAAGCAGCAGGTGCTTCCCTCCTCCTCCTCACACCTTCTCTTTTTTTATAGTTTTCTCGTTAAGCCGGTCCAACATGGCACAGTTCCAAACCTAGCTCTCAAAACTTCAAAAGCGTGTTCGAGCGTTGAGATATGTATATTCGTTATGAAATTTCTTTAACATTTTCCAGAGCGTGCAAAATTTTCCTTCATCGGTTCGGAACGGATTGGATCCGTTCAGTGATGTGAGTTCTCTACCTAAAATATAACAGATCCCTCGGCTGATACGCGCAGGAGGACAACTCCCTCTGACTTAATTATTGTTTGAGCTCGAAGGGTTCCGAAAAGGGCCGCTCAAAGCCAACATTGAAAAGCCAGGTAAATGTGGAAACATTGATTGTTCAAGGGAGTTCCTGTCAGAACGGAGCTTTGGTTATTCGACACGGCAGCTGTATCACCGGCGCAGTAGGTGGGTTGAGCAAACATTAACCAGTTATGCATTTCTGTTTTGATGCAACATAAATTGCAACCGCAATGGAGGGCCAAATTTTGAAATGTTAGCGGGTTCGACCCCAGCCTGGGACGAAGAGTGTGTCCATAACCCAGAATTTTGTAATAAGCGTGATTTGTTGCAGGTGATGAATCATACAAGTGAACGGGTTGACAGCTTTACTAGTTGTAGGCCCATGACTATCACTGCACAACTAATCCTCATGGCTTAGACTAATTAACTCCGCGCCGATTCCAACCACAACACCAAGCGTAAGAGAATCCGGGCAATAATAATGCTTGGGATTAGGAGATCTTGATCCGCTATGTCTCAAGAAAGGGTTACTGTCCCCGCCCTAGGTAGGGCTGCTGAAAGAGTAAACGTATAGTTGACATACACGAAGATCCTTTAGCATGTATTATTGAACTGAACACAGGGTGAGCCAAAATCACGAGGACAGCGCGCGCACACACAAAATATCATGCAGTTCGCAAAATTAGTGAAATAATTACACCAAGATACGTCAGTGCTCAAATTTAACTCAGTAGGACTTCTGGCACGTTATATCTAGAGGCAATCAACGTAGCAGAAAAACCTGCGTGGTCAATGGTTACACGCTTTAACACATTGACGACAATGCGAGTTTTGGCTTTTTTGGCCACGTGGGACCGCGGCGATTTTGCGGGCGCGGCCGCCTCAGGTCGTTCAAGCAGATTTTGAGTGATAAATACATAAATAATGATCAATACAAAACCAGATCAGTAAATTGTAATGAGCACAACCTACCCAGGGGTACAGTAGTGGAAGTTTCGGAACCACACAGATGGAAAATTCGGAAGACTCGAAGTTACAGTTACCACCAGGACAATTATCAGATGCAGAAACTAGGTCTCCCCTTGTCGACTTTCGTACACCCAAAATGAAAAAATGATGTGAAAACCCAGCCTGACCCTCTGAAGACAACATATCTGTAGAGGATAATGAACCACTCAAGAACTCTAAATGGAACTTTTCACAAGACAGGCACTCGATCATAAGCAAAAATTATGCGAGAGCTATATTTCGACTTTTTTTTTGCTTCTGCTTCCCGGAAATTGTTAATAGCAACCCTTCATTTCTCTTATTTGTTTCTTCATTTATTACAAACCGAGTTATATTATCTATATATGTATATTTATTCTATGAGGATGTGATGTCTCCTGGGGGAGTGCCAAAGTCAGAAAATCAGAAAACATATTTTACACTACGTGGTGCGTGCCACGCACGCCATCCTCTTTTTTTTCTAATCTCCTATAATTCTTAAGCGGGACTGGGTAAGTTGCGTATGTTGTTGTTGAGTTTGTAGGGGGAGTCGTATTCGATGTAATCTTAGAATTTATGGTTGAGTTTAGGGCGCGTAGTGTGAAGAAGCGGGAAAATTTTGCCATTTCACCCCGACGGCTGTTTTATAGGGAAAAGTGGGTGGGGTTAAGTGTAGATTTTTCCAATACACACACTCCATAATCACTCTCAAACAGCGACCATGAATAGACGTGGTGAGGAGGGTGTCGCGTCGACAATTTTCTTCTCTCACACGAACGGTCCGTATAATACTTTCGAAAAGTCGCAACGGTAGGACCGAGCCTGCTGCCGATTGATGCTTCACCGCCAGTCCACGGCCGCCCAGTACAGTACTTGTTAGTGTCCGGCACCCTGCTTGAACCACCCTGATATTGTCAATTAAGGGGAGGTCGATACAGTGAACTAAGCATTGTGACTATTAGTTTTCATATCAAAAAGTAACAAAGATACGGTAGTCAGTTCTGTTAAAACTGCTGATAGGATTCTCGAGCTCGAGATAATGATGGAGAGGATTAGCAATGATATTAACTGACTACGTGCTAAGTCTCTTGCTAATCTGAAAAGCGGCACTTTGCAGACACGTGTTCCAAACAAGGTTAGAACTTGTACGTTCACGTACCACTTACTAGGCCACCATATCCTTACTATTAATACATTACTCAGGCTCAGCACCTACAGAAAAGTTGTCGATACGATAGCGAGCGTAAGTGCGTGAATTATGTCATAATATGCACAACACCCATCGAATCCTATGAGCTCGCTTCACGGTTGACGGTCCGAATGAAAAAAAACTTCATAGGGACAACGCCATATTAGCGCTCAGAATTCGCCTGCAGCAAAACGATCTGTGGACCTGGCTGTCCACAGCCGTACCGGCTAACTCATTTCGACCTAGCTGTGCTACATAGCAGAGGATTGGAATTATGGGTGATCGTATGACAGGATAAACGAAGAGAAGAATTCAAAAACAACGAAAATTAGTCCAAGTTCCAAAGCAGTACCGGATTCCACCGAATGAGTCATAAAGCGTTGGAGGTGGCCGCATTAGTAGAACAACAGCTACAAACAGAAAGTGCAAGCGGAACAAAAAAGTGTTGAAAGATAATCAATTTTCTGTAGATGCGCCATGCATTCGCATTTTCATTCGTAATCGCAGGCGAATGAAAATCAATGAAAAGATTAAGATCACTTGGCAATTTTATCACCAGCCTGGCCCTAAGCAAATGTTTCCTACGTGTCTAACCATGATGTTGACCCAGCCCTATGGTGATGTGAATGTGAGCAACATTCTGACGCAGCAAGACTCATTTCCAAAAAATTAGCCTGAAACCAGGTTTCCTGAGGTGAATGAGTACCGCAAACAATGCGGTATTAAGTAGTTACTTTACATATCAATGAATCCGTAGGAGTAAGTGGCGGAGTTCGCTAAAGCGAGTTGAATCGGTTGAGCTAAAGGCGTCGTTCGCGATTAGAACGTAATCATAATCAAGGTAGATGTGCCAGTATAAAAATCAGTGGTGCCGGTATAAAAAAATCCCGAGAAAGGGCTCAGAACCCGAGAAATGGGACCCCTTCTTTGCCCGTTGATTTTCGCATTGATGCGACTCTCATCGGTGCTGCCCTCTTCAACGCTAACGCTCTCTCTGCTAAACGGCTAGAGACCTGCGGCGTAGAGAATGGGCGTGCCGCGCCGGTAGCGCCGCGAAGAGGGCCACGCTAAGCCGCCGCGGCACCTCCTCTCCGGAGAATGGCGAGTCGCTCCGCATCCTCACCGGATCCGCCTGCCATACAGCTAGGTAAATTCCTCTTTTATTCGACCCCATCGTAAAATCCTCCTCTAACAAGTAAGAGAATGGTCACCTTTTTCGCCATTGCCATTTCCGCTAGAAAACAGACGGAAAATACGCCGCACCTATGTTCTAGAGGTACTTATCTGTTCTAGAGGAATAAATGGACAGCGAGAGATAGAACAGACCGCTTTGAAGTCACACTAGGTAAAGGTTCCAGGTGTAACTCTGTTTTTTGGAACTCAACAGGCTATGCCACATCGTGCAATATGCCCACCCACGGCGATGGGCTCTTTCCGGCAAGACAGCTTCACACAACACAGGGGTGTGACTTGCGAGGCTGGGAGGAGTCAGCGCATGAAGGAGGCCGTTCAAACATTTGCAGCAGTGAACCAAACAACCTGCCATATGGACTGATCCACCCATGTAATACTGTCACTGTCCCCTTTAAAAAGTTAAGGATACGTCAACTGACTCAGACAGGCTTTCGCGTATGAATAACCAAAATAAGTAAATTTATAGGTCACAAAGCATCATCAAGAACAAATGCACATAGCAGTTATAGAAGAAAGGAGCAAAAGCACGCACTCTCTGCAGCCGTCTATGCAGAGATTAAATGAGTCAAGTGCCGTCACAGACGAACCGACACGATGTTCAGCGTAGGGGCCGAGACCAACCACCATAGATTTATCATCCACTATAGAAAAAATTGTGTCGCCTATGTTTTTCACAGGAGAAAAAAGTGGAAACGGATAGAAGAACGAATTCCGTAAAAACTCAAAAACGTTAACCTAAAAAAACAATAATAGCGTAAAGAAACCTGGGCGTTCGCGCTGAGAGTCAGAAAGAAAAAAGGGACAGTGGAGCAGTTCGCTTTACGGCAATGGACATATAATGTAGAGGCTGAAGACTACTTAGCCCTCCGCCAATATGCGGGAGAGTCGAATTAATTGCCGTGCACTAGCACAAATTACGCTGACAGTGTGTGTTGCCACTAGTACATATACAGCTGCCCAGTAGATGCACAGTGAAAGCATTAACATGACTCGCATACTATTCATCTTGAAGACAGTACATTAGAATTAAGGTGGAGGTGGTCAGTGGTACCGTAATGAAGAAGCCGCCCAGAACCCGGGAACCCCTTCCTTGCCCGTTGATTTCCGCACTGATGCGACCCTCATCGGTGCTGCTTCCTCTGTTAAACGGCTAGAACCTGCGGTGAGTGGTTAGCCAGCCGGTGTGTCGCGCCAATAGCACAGCGGGGAAATCCATGCTAAGTTGCCAAGGCTTACCCGAGAATTGTGTGCGTTCGCACAGTTAGCAGGCCCGCCTGTCTTTCCACTGAGTGAGTTCCCCCTCCGACCTGCGACCTTATCGTGGAATCCTCTTTCGAAGACTTCTCTCCAAAAACTAATGGTTAAATTTGCTCGCTGATCTAAGGGTATTCAATATGGAAGGATAAAAACTAAGGACTGCACCCGAGGAAAATTGTCGCTCTTTTTGACAAGGAACTGAAAAGAACAGCTACAGCACATTTACTGCATTTTCAAACATATACTTAATGTTTACCAACGCATATTGTGACTAGAATTGAATTCGACAACCCTTGAAGAGAAACGCAGAAAACACGCGGAACCTACGCGGAAATAGTTGGGTATTGAACGTATCTTCTATCACGGAATTCGCAACCAAATGAAAAACTTTAGTAAAGTGCAATCAGTAAAAAGGGTATCCAAAGTTTCTTGGAGACGAAGGTAGCAAAATTCCCTTTGGAATCGCCGAAAGGTGATTTTCTACGGCGATTTCGCTGGTGCCTGACCCGTATCCAAATTGATATCATTGTAAAAATAACACTGATAGGAATGGAACATGGGCTCCGGGCAAGGTCCGTAAAGTGGTCTATTCTACGGACCTTGCTCAAAGCGACTGCCATTCGCTTATCTCAAAGCAACGCGAAAGGGAAAAATCACGTTCCATGATTCTAAAAATGTTAAATTTTGGTAGCGGAAAATACTGGTTCATACAAAAAGAGGTGGCGCTATCGAGGAAATCGATTTTCATTGAAGAGTAGGAAAAAGCGGTAGCATTCAGTGTCATATTCTTTGACTAGTGTGATTACCAAGTTTGTCAGAATAAATGCTTAAAAAATGCCAGAAACATCAGGAATTAATCAAACCCTTTAATGAATAAGTAATAATGAAGCAACTTCATTCCCAAACTTATCAACACAATGTAATTGTAAACTAAACAAAGTTATTCACATTGCGCCAGTACCAATCAAATGTGCCATCTCTTCGCGGCTGACTAATGGGAGTCGAGATTTGTTCGGGGGCCTGCAAATTATTCAGTAAAACATTGAGTGACCTATGCCCAAACAAGTGAATCTGCAATTCTGAATGGAGTCGGGAGTAAAATTATGGGTGCGTTGCGCAGTTCCCAACGGAGAATCGTAGTCGAGCTTCTTGGAGGGGGTTGTATTCTGGGTTGGATGAAGGCCAAAAGCTTGGAAGGAGTCGTATTTCTGAAGCTGGTGGGTCATGTATGTTGGAAGGAGGGGATCTTTTCTGGGTTTCCTGTTCGACGGCCGTTGAAAGAAACAATGAGCAAAATTTTTGGGAGTGGCATGGAGTGGAGGGTGGGGAGCGGGCTCTCCTAAACTGATGGTGGTCGTGATGTTTCGATCGAGACCCCCTTAGGAGGGAGGACGTCAAATTTTTTGGAATTGGAACAACGAACGGTTGACCCCGGTCGGGGAGACATTTATAACGTGCACGTTTGACATGATCGCGCACGTTTTGCGGCACGAGAGACTGCGCAGCGATTTCGAAGGGGTGTCTGCTGTACCCAGGTTACTGGGGAGCCTACGCGTGTGGCAATGGTATTCAGCTTCGATCCGCATAAGCTTATCTTCGATTTACAAAAAGCCGCGCCATGAGATGATAAATTACCATTTTGAGAAAGCAAAAACGAACTTCAGGAATGGAACCACATTCCAGTGAATTGCGTAACTCAGCTCTGTTCTTCTGCCCTTTGTATACTGAGTAAATATGAAATGAGTAAATGAGATCCACTTGAAAAATCTTCTTGCGGATCTCGCTCCATAACTACAGTTTTTCAGTAAAATCTGGCACATGTTGCCTATCGTATGTGGTCAGGTAGTCTAACCTAATCGCGCAACGACCACGCAGAGACAAGGGGACTTTTTGACTACATATTTGTCTGAGGCTACAGCAACACTTCAGCGTCGAATCTTTAAAGGACAGAATTCACGATGAAAAAGCAACCCATTTCAAATTAACCTAGGGATGGTGAGTGGTACACGAAAGAAGGAAAAACCATGAGAAACGGCCCAGAACCCGAGAAATGGGACCCCTTCCTTGCCCGTTGATTTCGCATTGATGCGACTCTCATCGCTGTGCCCTCTTCAACACTACGCTCTCTCTGCTATCTAATCACTCGCCACGTATAGACCTGCGGCGAGTGATTAGATAGTCGGTGGGCGTACCCCGCCAACCGCGCCAAGAGTGAGCCATGCTAGATCGCCGAGGTCAAATCTTTCGCTGCCAATTGCCGTCAGTCAGCACCCTCAGGAGGTCCGCCTGTCTCCCCAATTTTCCCTTCTTCGACCTTCGTTCTTATCGTAGAATTCTCCTTCATTTAGTCATTGTACTTAATGCCGCACACTTTGAGTTTGGGGCGTCACTTCAAAACCTTAACATTTTGGTAGCTGCCCCTCTTTTCCTCCCCGGTGGACGTTGCGAAATTCGTGGCCAAGGAAATCGGAGAGGCATGGGAAAAAGGGAAATTCAGGATTTCCATGCAGCGATTTTCTACGAAGAGTGGAACATCGAGGTTTGTTCGCATATTGTACGACACTTCCACATTATAGTACTGGACGCCGCACACTGTTGAGATTGCGAATCGCGCAACATCGCGTTTCCAGCGAGGTGGATCTGACCGTAACCCTAACGTGGTACAAGTCAAGTCCACAATAAAAGTCAGCCACAACGAAGATCTATAACACATTAGTGCAGTCACTAATAAACGTAAAACACTAACACGAGGGCAAAAGATTGCATTGACAAGTGATTATGAAAAAGCGGCTCCTTACGACCACAGATAAAACAATTGTGAATGCCCTTTTCTGGAGCTCCGAAGGATGATAAGAACGCAGTGGGAATTGGGGTCGTCGGCAAGACCAACTGGTAATAAATGTAGCATATTAGTTGCCGAAATTCGCAAAATTGGTTCATTAGATGATCACTAGATAGATTATCCCGTCTAGCTCTCAAAGTGCGAAAACAATCCATTTCTCGGTCGTTTCTGCTTAGATGGCTTCTACCCTAAGCGCTCT
>MU883362.1:0-17306 GCA_036418205.1 Ostertagia ostertagi | reverse complement strand
CGGATGCCCCGAAAGTGTAAGGACGAGTTCTATCTCAGCCTTGACGATGCCATCAGAACGATTCCGGAAGGTGACTACCTCACCATAGCAGGTGATCTGAATGGTCACGTAGGCAGTGAAAGAAGAGGCCTGGAAAGGGTGCACGGAGGTAGAGGAATAGGAGTGAGGAACGCCGAGGGAGAGAGGGTCCTGGACCTGGCTACGGCCCACGATCTGGCAATCTGCAGCACGTTCTTCGCGAAAAGGGAGACTCAGAAGGTCACCTACAGCAGTGGAGGGAGACAAACGGAAATCGACCATGTGCTGGTAAAAAGATCATCCCTCAGAACTGTGAAGGACGTCAAGGTACTCCTCTGGCGAAGTATATCATGCAAAAGACCGTTTTGAAAAATCTTGGCACACCCTGGAAGACCTTCCTTGTCAGACACGAGACGGCGCGAGAGGGTAGGGGCGTACCGCTCCAATAGCCGGCTATTGGGCCGCGGGAAGACCATGGTAGATCGCCAGCGGCATATCCTTCGATGCGAATTGCGCGTCGGTCCGCACTCTTGGGCTATCCGTCTGTTTTTTCACGGTAAGTTTCCCCTTCTTCCACCTCCGTCCTTATCCTGAATCCTCTTTGATTGTCATATGCATATGTCATATGTAATGTCATAAGGATCAAGAGACAGAGACAGAGCAATAAGGCCAACGACTTAATATAAGCTGGTGCAAGTTGGAATTATAGTGATTATTCTAACCTCCCTACCTAAATAATGGCTAGGCCTTTCTCCTGCAAGAATTTGATCCATTGACGTCACCATCTTGTTATAAGCTGCGTATGGCCCATAGGAGAGATAATCGAGATGCACTGACCAGAAATTGACGAAAAATAGAGAGTCGACAAGGATTCGTATTCCAATACCGGTACTGGTGTCGGTGTAGGAATGTGGATGGAACTGAAGTGAGTGTAGGTACATTCATTTTTCATCAGCTTATTGTTATATTCGTATCACCGAAAGAGGCTTTCAGAAACCTCATGCCTAGTCAAGATAGCCGTATCCGGTGGAGTTCGATTTGTATGATGCACGCCAACCCACTCTTCGCCAAGCATTTGAGTCAAATTGCCAACAACATGCTCGTTCTCCACTTCCTGAACATTTCTCTTCGAATTTCTGTTAACTACAAGAATCTGTTGAGGATTGTATGAAAATCACTTTTAACAAGAGCGAAAATTCTTTTCAACCGTGCGTTGCGCAGTTCTCAACGGCACGTTGAGAGATCCTCAACGCACGCTGTATGGGCGGAGACGCACAGACGGCTCGAG
Source organism: Ostertagia ostertagi (assembly GCA_036418205.1). Classification (NCBI taxonomy): domain Eukaryota; kingdom Metazoa; phylum Nematoda; class Chromadorea; order Rhabditida; family Trichostrongylidae; genus Ostertagia; species Ostertagia ostertagi. The sequence goes on along the minus strand of MU883362.1, from coordinate 16,000 downwards.
CATGCGAGTGTGAATGTTCGCGCGAGGAGAACGTGTCTAATCGGGCGAAACTGCGCAACGCACGGTGACTCGCCTATGACGCAAATTTAACTGTTCCACGCTCATGTTTCGGGTCCCGATGACATTTTGCATCACCAACCAAATTTGGAATTGGTTACCATAAAGGCGCCTAGCTCATAGCAACGGTTAAACGCTAACTTCCGTAGTTTTTCCATTAGAAAATCCTAGCAAAAGGAGATGTAGGATTATTGTAAGTGGTTCCCAAAGGGCCACGACTGGGAATTTGGCGGAGGTGACTTCAACGGACAAATTTCTCGGAGGATCTAGGTTTAGATACTGAGGAGGTGAATCTGCTCACATTCGACGAGATAAGCGCCATATCGCTTGAGAAAACATACAACTGGGTACGGAAATCAAAACTTCTTCAAAAGTTAGCGTCTCAATGGATGCAGTTTCACGTGTTTTACAACACGCTCGTAACAGTCCATGTCTGGAAAATAAGAAATACACTTTTTTGTCAAAAGGAGTCATAGAGAAAAACGAGCCATTTTTCTTAGAAAGTTTCGCCAAGTCGATTGAAAGCGGTGACATTCTTTCATTTGTGATTTTTGATTTGCGTCTTTCTTTCTCTTAACGTTTTTCTTTCTCAGATCGGTTTTTTACTTCGTAGCACACATGTATGGAGAAGAAAATGATCAGGAGGATGGTCAGAGGTTCCAAAATATCACAGATAAAAAGTGTCCTCACTTCGCTCTACTTAGCAAAACTTTTTGAGAAAAATGGCTCGTTTTCTTCTCTGATTTCTTTTCACTAAAAGCGTATTTCTTATCCTTCCAGACATGGACTGTCACGAGCGTGTTGTAAAACACGTGAAAACTGCGTCCACACCTAATTTGAAGTTTTGATTTCCGTACCCGTCTGGATAAAGTCGTATTATTTTCTCACGATACGGCGCTTATCTCGGTCGGATAGTAATCAGGGTTCCTTCCCAGTCATATCCTGTAGCATCCTTGAGAAACTTGTTCGTTATGAAGCCACCCCGACAAATTCCTAGCGTGAGCTGACACTTCAACAACTCCTGCGTCTCTTTTGCTAGGATTTCCTTTTACGGAAGTTCGACAGCGGTTTTGCCTTTGCTATAAGCTAAGGACTTGAGTGGGTAATAATTTCAAAATTTGATTGGGTAAAAGCAAAATGCAGCAGAGAAACATGTGGTGGAACTATGATTTTGCGTCATAGGCAAGTCGGGTATTTTCGAAAAAATGAGGAAAAATTTTTGGTCTCAAACTGGATTTCTGGTTAATATTCAGATTCGCGTTTATTATTGTATCACACTTGTCGTGTAGATCCGGTGTTCAAAATTCCCAGATTTTCAAGTTTCCGGGAATTTATGGGATGGAACCATTATACGCGTCGCGAGTGGAATGTTCGCCGCTGTGGAACATGGGCACAGTTGTGACTGCCCCCTTGAAATTTCCTTCTGGCGCATTAGAACACTTGTATACTCCAGAATTACAAGCAAGTTCCTTATATCCACGGCTAGCACGGCTTAATGTTTGTATTAGGACTATTATATCGGAGTTTCAAAACTGAACCATTAGCTCGCCAGTCAGTCAACTGGTTAGTTTTGGTAACATGAATTTAACCCATTCGCGACCGCGCAGGATTGCGCAATAGCAGCAGCGTCAGGAGATTTTTCTTCAATAAAATCCGAGTGAAGGGAGATTTCCTCTGCCCAGGGCTGGCGTAGATGAGCGAGGGTATGAAGATTCTTTCCATGGAAGAAAACTTTCCAAATTCCATTTCAAGCCCTGCAGCCACAGTAATACCATTGTCCCGAGTGAGAGCTTTGTCAGCCACCGGTGGCTGACATTGTCACGAATGGGTTAAATTTTCAAATTTATTACATGCGTAACCCATGTAACTTGAAAAATGCTCGATCGCCTGAAGAATGAGGTGACGAAAGGAGAGTTTTAGATTACCGCCTCTGGTCCTAGACGCCACTAACTGGTAAAATGCGTGACTTTTAATATGGAGAAGCTCATTGAGAATTTTGAAAACCATTAGAATGTCATTCCTCCTCAGCCTCAGGTGCAGTGGATCTAAATTGAGCATCTTACTTCTGACTACTCCACGGGGGATGCTTCGATAAGTGAAGCCGAGAGATCTTATGAATAGCTTTCTCGTGAAGTTCTTTTGTATCTTGCCGAGCACTTTTGAATCGCGACAGTGTCGAGCCAAAGGCCAAAGTTCGAGAGAAACTACTTATTGGCACCTATTCCTGAATTCCTGACCCGTGATTTTAGAGAAGAGGCCAAAAAGTACATAAGTATTTCACCGGTATGTCTGGAAAGATTCACGGTGCTTTTTTACTATGAATGTGATAAGGTGAGTGGAAATTTATAATCTGAACGACCACAAAAAATGTCAAGCCAATGACGAAATAAAAACCAATCTGCGACAGGAAAACAAACTTTAGCAAAGAGGTAACTATTTTCCCGACAACGGCGGGGTTCTGCAACAGACACGTTAACCATATTAGAACGAGAGGGGAAAATATGAGTCATCATTGAGCCTATTGAGCAAATCAGGCGACAATAACCGGGATCTCGCGAGAAACAATATGTTTATGGGCGGAAGTGGTGTAGGCAAGTGGCACGCTTACCACGCGAGCGGTCCGGGGATCAAATCCTGGGTCGTGAGTCGCCCGGGCCAACCAAGCCTTCCATCCCTCCGGGGTCGGTTAATTGGTACCAGACTTGTCTGGGAGGATAAAAACACTGACTTGTACATCGGCTGGCCCCCGCAAGTCATTGTATAGGCCACATCGCATTCAAACGCCACTACGAATGTACAAATGGAAGTAGAATGCGTGCCGCATCCCAAAAAGGGATTGATCAACGGCAAATGCTTTATCCTTTATCCTTTTTATGCTGGAACTGACCAAACATTCCCATGTTACATTTGTTAGACGATATTACCAAATTTCTTTTTTCAACTTTATACTTTTTCTAACCTGCAGTGCTACAATATCTGGATTCACTAGGAGAATGTGTTTAGCAATCTTCTGTAGACCATTATTCACTGACGCTCCAGATAAACCAAATATGAACGTCATCACCCGTAAGACGCCACTGACTAAGCCAGCGTACGAGCACAGATTGACCAAGCACAAAAGGATGACCCGGGACATACCTAAAAAAATCATTCATGCGTTTATAAAAGACTTGGAAAGTTGGCGGCAAGAGAACAAACAAATTACGAACAAAATGAAGAATGCAACGGATCAAAGTTGTTGGCACACACGTATGGAGCGTCTATAAAATAATAGGTAATTAGGTTGACTATAATAGGCTAAAAAAGAATCGATGTACCAATCTCCTGGATTAAAAAATGTTGCTGGTTAGAACGCACTTGCCCGGAAAGCGAGAGGTGCGGGTTCTAGTCCCGCCTGGGGCGAAAGTTTTGTTCACAACCCAGCATTCTTGTGAAACATTCGCAAGGCGAACTGCGGCCAAAAACAGCAGTTAACAAACAAAACAAGTCAAAAAAAAACAAATGCTAACATTTTATTTAGAACTGCAGAAGCATTTTATTCGCGCCACGACCCGGAATCAACTCTCTTATTCATGGCATAGATGGTATGGAGCAATCTTTTGTTTGATCTCTCAAGATTTTACAAGCGTTGTGAGGTTTCACCAAGTCGGCTAGAGGATCTTTCATTTGGAGAGTGCCTGTCTCCATTTTAAAGTCTCCAGCCGGTTTGTAGTGAAGACTATGGGAGCTGAACACATTGACGACATTTAGACACGGTTGCGCGTCTCACCCTTGTCATCCTTTTTTCAATCGTATGCGGGGACAAGTCAACCCTATTTTTGCTACAAGTGGCAACGGGGGTCGTCGTATTTCGATGAGTTTTGTAGAGGGGGGGGGGTCGTACTTGCTTCGGTTGTAAGAAGTTGCATGATGATGAGTGGGGAGCGGCGCGAGAGAAAATTTGCTGTTTCAGCGTGCGTATATACCTTATACCCCCTCCCGGGTTCGTATGAAACATTTTAGGAGGGAGGGGTCGTAGAAACTTTTGAAAAACTAGCAACGATAGGAACGACCCTGTGCGGGGATTCTTCCCAATTTGCTTGCCTCTATTCTATGGATTACAACATAACATAACTGTAAACGACATGGGTCGGTATGATCAAATATGCTCCAGTTTAGCAGAAGTTTTTTAAGCACAGCGGAATTGGCAGCTCGGTTCATTCCTCGTTTTCTTCCTATTCTCATGAACATGTCAGTGAGAAAAGGTAGTGAAAGTACAATTAAGGGATAGAAAATATGTGTTTCTTGGCACATCCACATCGAAAATAGCTTTGGGCAGTCACACTTTCCATACAGAGAAAAGGACGAAGCGTCCATTTTCAATTACCACACAGTGTGCTTTTGGATAGAGGATTTTTGCTCCTACATTCTCGACCTCTCTTCTACGTAGTGAATATTGTGATTAGTGGTTTTTGCTACCAGTGAAGAAAAACTTTCAATTATCATTTCAAATATTCACGACTGTTAGGCAGGGTCAACCGTCCGTTGGACAAAGTCCAACGCGACGACGAGAGTAATGCCGAGAGTGAACGTACGCACGGAGACACAGACGGCTCGCGGGTGGCGAGAGTGAATGCCGGCGCGGAGAGCGGTGAACATCGGTCCAACGTCGCTCCAATATCGGTCCAACGTAACGGTTGACCCTGCTGGAGGTGCGGCGGCCGCGCTCGTTCCTGTCCTACGTGGCCAAAAAGCCAAAACACGCGGCTGTCGTCAACCTGTTTGTTAAAAAAGCTTGTGCTTCATGCGTATAGCCTATGCATGCGAGCGTAATAGCGCATTCTGAGCAGTGGGTGCGTTGGTATCAGGCATGTCTTCGATGCTGGAATGCCGGTAAGGGCCAAGTTCAAGTGACAGAGAGTCATGGAGCGCAGTCTGAGTTGTCGACCTCAATACAATGATCCACGACCCGGCGGGATAACATAGTTAACACAGAGCCTCTCAGTCCGACGACCGAGCCTAGCAAGCTACTCGTGATTGCATGATATGCCGACGTGAGTGGAGAGAGCCGCAAAGATCAAAAAGCGAAGTCCTAGGACCGTCTTGAATTTGGATCGCTCCACTTTTCTTGGTGATTTGTGGGAGATTTCCCCTGTAAAAAACGTCCACGAATAATACCACCGGTTCGTGAAAGTCTTCACAATAGTGCGTGCAAGGCAGTGAATCGAGACAACTTCATAAATGAATAATAGAGTCACGAAAGCGAAAGAAAAGCAACTGACAACTACTCAAGCGTACTGTACACCTGCAAAACGAGGTATAGGATGGGTGGAAAGAGTAGAAAGCAGAGAATGAAGCAGAAGCAGACCTGGTCGCATCAGCGCTTCGTTCATGCACCGCCCGCAGCACCTCTGTAGCATTTTTTTTGCTAAGTAAATAACAGCGCACGTGTCAGTGCAGCACATCTCCTGCACTTGTGATTGTCCTGGACTTGAATCACTCAACCGTTTGTGGATCCATGCCCGGTCTTCTTTGAACCTGGGCATGTTGGAATATTGCTTGTTGTTACTCTGCCATACAGGTTGTTACGATGGAACTATTTATTCGGTCGACGTTTCGAACAATTCGTCGTCTTCAGGACCTGAAGTCGGTTCGAAGTTCTTAGCTTGTAACTTACCCGGTCAAGCCCCACGATACTTCTCAAGAACCACAAATAGAGGAGAATCCCAACCAGGGAAACCAACCTCCGTACACTGAATTTCATAATGATACAGCCACCTACAAATCGTTCAAAAACTCGAAGTTAATCAAGTTTCTAAAAAACGTCTGAATAGAAAACGTGACAAATTTGTTCGCAAGTTCAAATATCAACACAAAACTGCAGGTTGAAGATGAAAAAGAATTGTGCCTATTTTCACAGACTATGTTTCATAATGATACAACTACCCAGTGTTTTTTTTTTCATTCAATTTCATTTCCGCTCCGTGAAAATGGTCTACAGATATCACATTTCACCTTGAGATTAATACAAAAATGGAACAGTTTTCGGACTCTGAAAAGGGAAAAAGGGAAAGAATCAAGAAGCCTCAGGAGGTCACACAATGAGGAGAATTGAGTCGGAAGTTCATAACGGTTGACGATTCTATTCTATGGATTACAACATAACATAACTGTAAACGACATGGGTCACGGTATGATCAAATATGCTCCAGTTTAGCAGAAGTTTTTTAAGCACAGCGGAATTGGCAGCTCGGTTCATTCCTCGTTTTCTTCCTATTCTCATGAACATGTCAGTGAGAAAGGGTAGTGAAAGTAAATACAAACTAAAGGGATAGAAAATATATGTTTCACTTGACACATCCACATCGAAAATAGTTTTGGCATCCACTACAGAGAAAAGGACTTGAATTCCAATTTTCTTTACCATTTCACGTTTTTTGATCGGAATTTCGCTACTATATCTTCGATTACTTTCTACGCATTGAATATTGCTGAAATGGTTTCGTACCTTTGAAGCTTCCCAAGTTATCGTTCGAAATTTACGGGTGTGAGGTATGACGGCCGCGCTCGCAAAAGCGCTCGTCCCACGCGGTGCAAAAACCCAAAACGCGCGATGTCGTCAACGTGTTAAATCTAAATCCTTTCCTCATAATGCTGCTCTCAGCCAGCAACGCAAGAAGAATATTCAGAGCTCTTCTTTGTCTAATATCCTGCAGGGTTTCTGAAGAAATTGTCAGCCGTTATGGAGCTTTCTTGTGCAGGTGACTGAGGATTTTTTTGCAACAATTTTCCCCTTTCTTAGACCCACAGCTGATTTCCTTTTGTAAATTCTTAAGACGAAGAACGTGGTACATATCTGTAGACAGTTAAACCCGAAGAATAGCACAAAAATTGGGCGCTACATAATTTGAAACTGGGAAATCGCCACCTCCAACCTGGAATATTGTGTTGATGTTTGAACTCGCAATCAAATTTGCCACATTTTCCGCTTCGACAGTTTTTTTCAAAAGCTTTTTGAACTTCGAATTTTGAACGATTCTTAGGTGGCTGCATCATAAATGGAACGCAGTGTGGTTCCACCAGCGCCACGTGTTTCCCCTATTCCTTGAACAGATGCGGGAAAAATGAGACACACGTGACAGTGAAGACCTCATACGTGCGGAATGGAATATCTCACAGTCCATACTACCAAAACCAAGACAGAACTCTAGCGACTTCTACTCCACACTGCATAAAGTAAAAAACAAGATTATCCCGCACATTTTTCTGGCTTCGAAAAATCTTCTGTTGACGATTAGAAACCTCGAAAAATTCGCAACAGTACTTAGGCACTTTATTTTCCTGAACCCTACCCTAGAATAACCGAAGAAAAATCCCACCACTAAAGCGCCGCCCGAGACTGTGCATGGCCACGAGTCGACACACCTAAATCACCTCAATTTTGTGCGACTTGGGGTTGTCGTTTTTGTCTTGTCGACATAAATCTTTCTCGTGAAATTTGCAGCAGAAATTCGACCCTCAATTGTCCCTCCTGATGCAGCAGTATTCACTGCATTTAAAAGCAATTACTGTGGAGTCTTGCTTAATCAGTGAGACCTTAGACACTTTGCAGGCTAAACCCTCATAAGTCGATCTGTCGAATTTATTAAATTCAAACAGAGATCCGAGATGATCAAGATATAAACTCTCTGCGGTTGAATTTCATCTGTGACCGGCCTAAAAACTGTAATAGATACCGCGAAAAATCTCCTTGATGAGTTCGGGGGGGACATGGCCTTGCCCCCGTGATTGAACCTTGTCTACAATAAACATAGAAGCGTTTTCAGCTTCGAAAAATCATTGCAAGGAAAGGCACAAGTGTCTTCAAGAGCTTCAGAAGTTACGTTTTGCACGGCGATCTTTCATGCTCAGCACCTTCCCCTGGTCCGAATAAATTTTAACTGGCTAGTGTTGATTTGCCGGAAAATAGTTAATACAATCAAAATATAATAGCAGAAAAACTTTTGGGAAACTAGTTGTTATTACAGAACCAGAAATAGTGATGGGTTTGTAAATCGCGCAAAGGAATGAGTTCATCTCATTACTGTCGTAATAACTATCAATTTGATTGAAAAAGTTGGGTGCCTTGCAGTTCTCCTCCCCAAGTCAGGTTACTTCAGTGAATGGCACCTCTAATTTGCTCGTTATAACCCTAGAACTAAGCCTAAGCCTAGCCACAGGCCTAGGCATGAGCCAGTGTGTAATCTGAGCTTAAGCTTGCGCTCGGTGCTAAGTTTAAACCATCAGCTTCAATCATTCGCGCAGTCTGGTGACCTGACCTGAAGAGGAGAGTGACCAGTTTCATTTATAGCTCAGAATATCGAAGGTTACTGCCTAACAGTGAACGAAAAACCATCTAGTGTTCTAACAGAAGCAACAAAAAAGGCCACTGCAATGCGAGAACCAGACTGCTGCGAATTATTTGGTAACTCTGCTGTTATCCAGTTCGTGTCGGTGTGCCCTGAACGGGCACGGCAGATAACGCTCAGGCAGGTGCAATGGTTTAGAATCGACATAGTGGCTTGCGAATTTGTCGGTTGCTGAGAATTAGATTCACAGCATTAAAATGCAGAAAATCGTCATTAGAGGGAATGTGCAACGTTCACGGTGCCAAATCAATTTTCCCCTCCGTTTTCCGAAGTTTCAATGCCTATTTGATTTCTTATGCACATGCTATTGGCTCCATTTCTCGAAAGAGCACATCCTTTCCTGAAATCCAGACTGTTTACCGAGTTTGCAATCATCATCATTTTTTGGCTGGCTTCAGAACTCAGGCAACTGTTGCGAACGGAAATTCTATAAACGTATATGGAGAGCTACAGTTCACAACGCACACATCGCCAGCCGGTGGCTGCCGCCAACATATGCAACTTGCGTTTGAAAGAATGAATTGCTTCGTTGCCAGTGCGGCAGTGTCCACGTCTTGCTCGTCCCCATGCTCTCTCGCTAGGTTTCCTCACCACGTATACAGTATCTATTTTTTGGACACTCATACAACATTGGAAACAGGATCTTCCTTTCAGACGACAATCTTCTTCTTTCTTCTGTGGAGGTCTATGTCACAGTCCTATCTTGATGGTGTATCCGTATATGGTATGTGGTGTATCCACACAGAGGCAGTCGTACGATATGACTGCTTGACGATTCCTGGTCCTTTTTTTTTGCTACAGTTTACCTTTTTTCAAAACTAAACTGTCTTTTTTATCTTGTGGGAACATTAAGGTGAAAGCCTGATAACTGCGAATCAGTTTCATGAAGCAAAGAATGAATTTCAACGAAGAAACACGGGGTGGCTGTATCATTTTTGAACATAGGAAAATCGACCTCTTCTGAAAAAATAAGCACAAAATTTTTTAGTTTTTCGACATGGATTTTTGTGTTGATATCTGAACTCGCCATGAAATTTGTCACATTTTCTATCTGGACAGTTTTTCAGAAACTCTATGAACTTTAAGTTTTCGAACAAATTTTAGGTGGCTGTATCACTATTGACGCAGTGCATGTTCAAAATTGCATGGTTATTTCACTGATACAAGCTTTACAAATTAATCCACGCTGAAAAAGTAACTAAAAAGAACTACTACAATGACGAAGTCCAACTCTATTGTGGGATGTGCTTTTGAATCCTAGCGAGACAGTTTTACCAAGTTTGCGAGTAATTGGCGCCCAATGTATTCTCAACGCGAGATGGTAAAATTTACTTCCTTCTCTTGCGCTCGGATCAGGAGTAAAATATTTGAGCGCCTTCCAGGCTTCGATCAAAATGACAGTTTGAATGACTTTTTCATGATAATGATAGATAGATCTTTCAAAAGCATGTTCACATTTTTCTCAGCAGGAGCTTCCGATCTTCTTCGAGTTTTCACGGAAGACCTTATTAGGGAAGGAACAAGACCCTCACTGAAGAGACGCTCACATTTTGGTTTAGTACTGCGCTTTCAAGGACCAATCGAGGCCTCATACATAATGTTCAAACACATTGACGACATTGAGACGCGGTTAACGCGTCTCACCCTTGTCATCCCTTTTTCTAGCGTATGCGGGGATTCTTCCCAATTTGCTTGCCTCTATTCTATGGATTACAACATAACATAACTGTAAACGACATGGGTCACGGTATGATCAAATATGCTCCAGTTTAGCAGAAGTTTTTAAGCACAGCGGAATTGGCAGCTCGGTTCATCCCTCGTTTTCTTCCTATTCTGATGAACATGTCAGTGAGAAAGGGTAGTGAAAGTAAATACAAACTTAAAGGGATAGAAAGATATATGTTTCACTTGACACATCCACATCGAAAATAGTTTTGGCATCTCACTACAGAGAGAAGGAACCATAGTTTCCTAATATTTCATTACCATTTCACGTTTTTTGATCGAAATTATCGCTACTATTACACTTTCTACGCATTGAATATTGCTGAAATGGTTTCGTACCTTTGAAGCTTCCCAAAGTTATCGTTCGAAATTTACGGGTGTGAGGTGTGACGGCCGCGCTCGCAAAAGCGCCCTTGTCCCACGAGGTGCAAAAACCCAAAACGCGCGATGTCGTCAACGTGTTAACCTATTCTCGAGCCGTTTACAGTAAATTTCGAATGCATCTGCTCGTTTGTTGATACTTAACTTAGGAATTCCAATTTATTTTCAACACACATAAGAAAACGCCACAGCGTCAACAGCTTAACCCTGGATAAACTCAGTGACAGCGTAAGCCGCCTTTGAACGATGTCGTCGAACGGCGCAGGGCATAAGAGCCACATGATAATAGCGCTCAAGGCCAAGGAATTTTTTCCCGTCCGTTGTTTGGCGACGCCTCCTCACTCATCATTCATTTTCAATCCAGTAGGCCACAGCGTTCCGTTAATGTCACCATTGTTTTGAAGAAAAACACCCATCTCTTCCATCTCTCATCAATGATTCATAGCGCTTATTGGACTCTCAAAAATTCTACTAAAAACGGCAGGACCCTAAGCATTTTCCCAGTCATTTCTAAGCATAAGGAATTTCTGATTGTTTCCTTATTCAGCTTTCATTTCACTTGAAACTACTACACATTTTGGGGTCGGTCATTTGGTACCACATTTCAATGACCAAAACATGATACTGTACATTGGCTGGCCCCTGCAAGTCATTGTACAGGCCGAATTGCATTCAAATACGACTACGATTAGGACTGAATTAGTAAGCGTCCCATATTCTAAAGAGAGGTTTATCATCGATTCCTTTCCTTTTTTATATATAAAAGGATAAAGCATTTGCCGTTGATCAATCCCTTTTTGGGATGCGGCACGCATTCTACTTCCATTTGTACATTCGTAGTGGCGTTTGAATGCGATGTGGCCTATACAATGACTTGCGGGGGCCAGCCGATGTACAAGTCAGTGTTTTTATCCTCCCAGACAAGTCTGGTACCAATTAACCGACCCCGGAGGGATGGAAGGCTTGGTTGGCCCGGGCGACTCACGACCCAGGATTTGATCCCGGACCGCTCGCGTGGTAAGCGTGCCACTTGCCACTACACCACTTCCGCCCAATATTATATACAAACAAAAACGAACAGGTCGCACTAGCTAAGATGCGCAGCCATTTGGAGGTTGAATCACCATTATCAATCAAGCCTCTCATCCTTGTGAAGCGGCCTCCATAGGTGACACGGAAAATGAAGATTCTGATTCAGATTTCAAGTCCAAACCCCTTCCCATATTGGCGATACTTAAGCGAATAGTATTGCTAATGCTTTTTGCTGAAATAAACTGATATCCAACGCATGGTATTACAAAACGAGTTAGTCGTAGCTAACCACATCTCTCTTCTTTTCTGTCACTCTAGCAGGATGCCTGAAGTGTTTTTTTCGCCGATTCCAGCTTCCTTTCTAAGGAGCCAGCGTCAGCTCCTTCAAAATCTGTATAAATCGAAAATAATCGCAGCAAAGCAGTCAGAATAGAACTGGAGTATCAGTCCCCTCCGTCCACGCTGGCGCTCGCTTCTAGTCATTAATGGGTCTCCTATGTCCATGAATTGTATAAGATGAGCAAGTCTCAGAATTGCAACGAGCCTTCGAAGATGGAGAATTGGTCTAATTATGAAGATCTCATCAGCGGACCCTTGCGTTACGTAGAAGAAGAAAGGCGAAATGATGGCACAAATCAATTCATCGTGATGACGATACCACATCCGTTCCCAATTTTTTCGGTCACATCGAAGTGTCAAATCCGCGTCACTTCACTCATAACCACGATCTAGTGTCGCTGCCGAAGGCATTCTTCAAGCGACAGCTGTGGAATCATGGATTGGTCTCCAAGTCTCAGTCGAAAAATTACGAAGAAGAAAGAGTGCGCGTTCAACCCATGGGCTGGGGAGGATGGTGTGAGGACCTGCACCCGAAAACGCAGCTGTATCCCAAACCATGGAGGTCCCGAAGGAGAGGGCTCCAAAAAACCAGAACATGAAAATAGCTGAAAGAATATAGCCAAACCAAGAATATGTATAACCCATATAACCAAGTTTTGGGTCCTATCATGGAACGCACCCCATATCGAGCAAGAGGCTCCACAAGCAGATTGCGAACATTCTCTGAATGAAAAGTTCGAATGAAGGCCAGTTAAAAGCAGGCAGGCTAAACTCTTAGCTTTCCATCGCAGTACTTGGCTAGATTCGGCCTTTCACAAGCAACGGCAAGTGAAACAGTTGACCCTCCCAGTGTGAATTATTTCACGAGCCGAGTGCCTGTCATCTATAGGCGTCCTTGAGCGCCACAAGCACATCAAGCGGAGAATCGCTCCGCGAAAGTTTTGATCATTTCTACCATCTTAATTGCAGCAACATTATTTTCGTAACTTCTCAAGGCTCAAGGAAATACATTTACAGTTCAACTTCATACCGTCAGATTGGGTTGATTTCATAGTTCGATCTCGCCCGTTAGGACTTCAACGACAGTAGGCAAACCGCCCTTTGGCGTTCGGCTGGACCTGTCTGCTGAATTTGAGAGGATGGAGTCCCCGACGGTGGACGGACCACTTCAACTCGGTCCTTAGAACCGCCACAATTTGGTGCTCACCTCAGAACTAAGCCTTAAAGAGAGGACGGGTCCGTCCCCTCTCCAAGGCTTAGTCCTGGGGTGAGCAAACCAGCCCTTCTGGCGGAGCTGCTGGACCAGCTGCACCAGTACTCTCCTATCGTACCAACCGAGTTGAAGTAAACCGTCGACCGTTGGGGACCCCATCCCCTCCCCAACATTCGGCATACGGTCCCAGCCGAAACGCCAAAAGGGCTGGTTTGCTTACCTCGGCTTTCACTGAATTTTAAGGTGAGAGGGATGTTTACGCCTCTCTCAACCACCTTGCCTGAGACAAACATTATGGGTCGGATCCCCATCGTTCAGCAGAGCAGAGAGTTTGAGCGCATTCGGTGACGTCCGTGCCCAGACAAGAAGGACTCCTTAGAGAGCGAAGAAACATACGATGCTCAAAAAGTCATCATGTTGTAATGGGGGAGGAGTGGAGTTGGGAGTATTCGTATGGGTGGCACTTGGCCTCCCTAAGGCCGTCCTAATGGTAAGTGCTGTCATTGGCTCTCTGTCGAATGTCTTCAAAGAAGTCGGTGTAGAAAACCACTGGTTTTCGAGCTCTGTAGAAGTCACCCTTTTTGTATCAAGTAGGTTAACTGCCGATAAGAAGGTATGCCAATCACGTGATAATTGCTTAAAATAACATCTCTCGCGAGAAAAGAAAATGCAGAAGAAATGAAAGGAAGCCAGCTGCTTGTCACTGCAGCGATATTGAGTGCATTGTTGAGATACTTTTGTGACAGATCAACATGAACTATAAGGGCTTTATTAAGCTGAAAGCGCAGCATATCATCATAACATGTGTCTACACAACACCCTATACATGAACCCAAGGTGACAATGTTCACTAGCAATGGATCGGTCCTTCGCAAGCCACTGGTGCGGCTAACAATCCATAGCCCCAGAGAAGCTAAAACCTGATGTGTCTAGCTGCATTCGAAGCACCCATTCGAATCATGGTAGCATTGAGACGCGCGCATGACCCATGCATTGAAATGCGAGGGGGCGCAAAATGGGGGGGTAATCTCCCTGAAAGGGGTAGAGGGAAACCCTGGCAAAATGAATACCATGGTCGTACAGGACAAAAGCGATCAGACGCAGGATTCTCTGACCACAGATTTTGTAGCACATCCGTAAGCCAGTCGCTCCATACATCATTTAGATGGAGGTGAATCAAAAATGGCTAAAGGCTAGACCAATCGTTTTTAATGCCTTCTTGAATGCGTTGACTGAAAAGGGGCCGATGGTCGAAGTCAATGGAATCCTGTTGGATTATGGAGGCAGAAGCAGAGCACGGTGTAGTGTCATGGGGACCCGAGCGAAGTGATGTGGGACAGATTCCTTGACAGGTTCCCTCTTTGCCGTCACCGGCAACACGTTAGAGGTAAGTCAGAATCAAGGGTTACCTTGTCAAACGTTGACTCGATTCGAAAATTCACAGGCATCCCCCCCCTCTAAGAGGGCCCGATAGCACCCCTTAGGTCAACCCTTCACACATTCCCCCGCCTGCCATCGCATCAGGGCTCATTCCGGCCAAAAGCGTCGAGCGGAGGGAGGTAGGGGCAATACCTACAAACGAAACCGCAAAAACATCCTCTCACTTCCCTCTATTCACCCCATATTTCCACTGCAACATGTTCTAAGTGGAGGGGGGGAACAATTTTAGCGCGCCAACCAACTGCATCATCACTTCCCTTACTGTAACATTAACGCTACCTCGCGAAATACGACCCCCCCTTTTTCCACCCCAAATACGACCCCCCACCCCTCGTTGGACTTTGTCCAACGGACGGTTGACCCTGGTCAGAACTAAACTTTGTGATATCAAAGTTGCCCATGGATACTGGTACAGCTTTGCAAGGGGTTACCAACAAGTTTGGGCGCTGTTTTCTGATAACTGATAGAGAGCGTAGCCCTACCATTTCCTCGTAAACTCTTTGCACCGGTAACTAGATGGGCAAGCGATGTTCAGGAAACCTGGCTTAGTCTTTCGCAATCATGTCGCAGCGAAGGCAAAAAAGAGAACCCGCCAGGGAATCGATCCTACGACGTCTCGCACGTGAACCCGGACTACTACCGCTGCACTACTTTCCTTCATAACTCCATTCGGAAAATCGTTTGGCAGATTTGGAAAGCAGATTCGAGATCAGCGTCCAAAAACACATCCACGGTGTAGGTCTCTTTACATATGGCCACTTCGACCCATCATCCTTCCTGGGAGTTGGACTTTAGATTCTTGGACCGTTCACATCATTTTCTCCCGTCCGGAGCACCCACCTCTTACCCCTCCGGAACCACTGAATGGCACTACGTGGAAATTCCTTGGTAACTGAATTCGAATCGAATGAAATTCTAGAGCCTGGTAGGGCGCAAACACCGATCTGAATCACGGATGGTGGCCTTTCGTGATGATTTGCGCTATATACACATTCAGCTCAACACTTGTTAGCATATGTCGAATGCGTGGCGAATGCCGGAGGAAGCGATTAGCGTGAACTATTGTACTATTTAATCCCCTGTTTCTACAAACACGCGGGTGAAGTATCTTCAACTAGACAAGAGCAGTGTCATCAAACATATTGACTCAGGAAATACAGGAAATCTAGACAGCCGAGAAAGTTTCCGTCTCTTTTTTTGAGAGTAGTACTTTTCCTCTGCACTGTATCTCGCTCATAGCGTAGTTTACCTGATCGGCGCTCTCATTCGCTCTCTCTATACATGAAGATTTCTCCTTCGACAGTACTTTCTCACATCCTATTTTGTTTTTAGAAATCCTACACATTCCCGAGCCTATGGTTCCATGTCATTTTTTGCATATTGATTATTTATAACTTTAGTGTATTTATATCCTTATTATCTTTTG
>MU883361.1:0-15580 GCA_036418205.1 Ostertagia ostertagi | reverse complement strand
GAATCCTTTATCCATTACCCTTTATTACAACCAAAAGAAATGTCCGTTATGGGTTAAATAAGCTGGACAGGTATGCGAATTTGCTTCAAGTATAGCAACTTACCAAAACAAAGGATGAAAAAGACTTCTAGCCGCGATCATGAGCAAGCAGCATAGCGCTGAAGATAACGACAGCCATTCCGTAACATGTGAGCATGATCAAGCCGAATACATTTTCCAGCAATTCAGCGTGCTCGTCTAAACTTTGGTTCATTCGATCCTGAAAACCTACTTTTCTTCAAAAGTTTACCCTGAATTTTGGGCACATATAGCTTATTGCTTACTATAGTAAGGGAATAACGGAGTAGAATCCTAATTATACTTGGTCATGCGATTCATGCATTGATTCGATGGATCGAAAACTGGAAAAATGACAAGCAGAGAACATGTAGAGCTATTAAAAAACCACCTAAATTTCAACAAGATTATCTATATCGGTACAAATGCTTCTTCTAATGGTAAGCACAAGAGTTTGAGGAGCATTTAGTATTTAAAAATGAAAGTGAATGTCATATTTGAGTGGAAATGTAATGAAAGAGGCTAAGAAACTTGCTGAGAATCCTCAAAATCATATCTCGCTGATTGTACGGACGTTGTCAGCCGAGTACTGAAGCTGCACATTGATTGCCCCTCTTTTAGATGATGATGTGGTTGAAATAGGATTCCGCGATAAGGTCGAAGAAGGAGAAACATACCTAGTCCGGACGCAGGTGAGCCCCCTGGAAGCGGATTACGATGCACGTTTCGCAGCAAAGGGTATACATCCAGCGGAACAGCAGGGCCATGGCACTCGAGCCGTGGCACGCCCACTTTTTTCGCTACGGCTGACTCCAGCCATTTAGCAGAGACAGCGTTAGCGGTGCGGAGGGCAGCATCGACGAGATTCGCACCAGTGCGGAAATCAACAGACAAAGGGAAAGTTACATGCCCTGGGTTTCAGGCCGTTCCACATGTTCTTCTTCATTTCCGCACCACTAATTTGTACAGTTCTACCTCGATTTCTAATTGACTGATTTTTTATCCTAGCCTTAGCCTTTGAGGAAGTGGGACTAACCAATGAGAATAGCTTTAGTAATTGCGCTAACAACCGCTAATACGGTCGGCGTAATGTGATTTTGTAGGTTCTTTGCAGTTTTGTGTAGCCTTTCTTTTATTGCTGGTTAACCCATAATTCCATATCTAGCTGGTTCCTTTTAGGAAGCAATAGCTTATCATCCCAGTTCAAATTCGTGTGATCAAAAATTGTGGTATCCTTCGAAAGAGGTACAAGAGGTGCGATGTTGATTATCGATGAGAAAAATGCAGCAAAAACTGTAGGAAACATTGAAATTAAGAACCTCTTCTTAAATAATAAATTATAAAGGATAAAGCATTTGCCGTTGATCAATCCCTTTTTGGGATGCGGCACGCATTCTACTTCCATTTGTACATTCGTAGTGGCGTTTGAATGCGATGTGGCCTATACAATGACTTGCGGGGGCCAGCCGATGTACAAGTCAGTGTTTTTATCCTCCCAGACAAGTCTGGTACCAATTAACCGACCCCGGAGGGATGGAAGGCTTGCCACTTGCCACTACACCACCTCGCCCTTTTGCCCTCTTACTTACGATTAGTGAGGTCAAAGATGGCACGAAAGAGAGGCATAGCGCGGCGACGAGAGGGAATACACGAGGGAGCACGTTGTGCAAGAGGGCGCAGACATGTCGCATGCTGCGAAAGAGTAAAATGGCAGCGGTCACAGTGATCAAGGTAAGTAATAAAGCCTTGTTGCGCATTTTCGAGTCGCGACAATGGGGTACTCGACAGGAGGTCCGCCGCGCGGCAAGAAGGCAGAGTCAGCGGACGAGTCGCAGTCGATGTGCGATGTAGGACGTACAATGGACATTCTATTTAACTTGACGCGAAATCCACTACGCGCTGCGACTCGTCCGCTGACTCGCCTTCTTGCCGCGCGACGGCACTCTATCCGCCGCGATGATTCTGGGTTTGGGAAGCCCCACTCTCGAGTTGTTACTATGGCTAAGAAGAACGCATAGACTTAGGTTTTTCCTCTGAAAGAAAAACAAAATCGATGACGCTTCCCACTTTCTGAGAATGCGAGCGCCAGTTAGAACGCATTTTCTATATGTACTACCGCGCTCCCAGTGCTTCTTTAGACCTTACCCTTTAACAGGGTCGGATGTGGTACGATGGCGAGAACAGGGCGGTCAAAGAAGACAAAATACGCGAGAGAGCACGTCGTTTGAGAGAGCACGCTGATCTCACCACCTCTCGCGGTGGGTGGGGAGCGTTGGAATTGGGTCGATGGTTGCGGCCCGTAAGGATTAGCGCCCTAACCGCGCAATTTTCGCGACGAAGCTGGAGTGATCCTTACTGTGCCAAACCTTGCAAAATCAAGGTATCCGCTCTTACTAGGCCGGGCCATCCCTATGTTTGCCTTAACACATTGACGACAACGCGAGTTTTGGCTTTTTTGGCCACGTGGGACCGCGGCGATTTTGCGGGCGCGCTCGCCACAGGTCGTTCAAGCAGATTTTGAGTGATAAATACACAACTAATGATCAATTCGGAATTAAATCAATAATTGTAATGCGCAACCTAACCAGGGGTACAGTAGTGGAATTTCGATCGAAAGACATGGAAAAACAGTGAAAAAGCGAAATTGGTCAGAAATACCTTCAATGGAATTCGAAAGTAATTTTACGCGATTATTCCAATCAAAACACACATATTGTCATCCCTAAGGTTCCTTATCTACTTCTACTACTATTTAAATCTTCACATTAATAAAAAGAAAAAGTAAACGAAAAATTTATTGAAATGAAGATTTCGTATGGTTCAGAAATCCTCCTCTAAATTAAAGTATACGTGACCATTCTAAGGGCCACTATGTTTGTAGCTACGTCAAGGTCTCTTCCATGGAATGAATACAAGAAACTTCTAAAAGAATCAGGCGTGCGCGAAAAAAATGAGTGTAATGGGTGCGGGGGATATATATCCCGCACGGTCCGACATGGCCTGCAATGCGCGGGATATATATCCCCCGCGTTGTCGTCAATGTGTTAAGAGTGCTGAAGCAACGCTATCCTTTGACTTTGCAGCGAGAAGAGCTTAAGATGACCACACAGGGCGATAAAAGAGTAGAATACTCGGCCCGAATCAGCCCTTTTCTGCAATCTCCCAACTGTCAATTTCTTCTCACGTCGCGGTGCTAATCTGAAGAGGCCCAACCGTGAATTCGTACAGATTTCATTTTTATGACCCCCCCCCCTTCTCTCAAGGAAGTACAACATATATCAACGTGAATATCAACGTGATCCTACCACAACCAGCAATAGCAGCTCCCAATAAACCAAAGGAAACAAAGTGATGAAGCAGGAAAGCGCAGCGGTAGTGATCCTGACTCTCGGGCAACAGGTCGTAGGATCGACTTCAGTGAGAGTCCGTATCTTTGTGGATTTTGGCAATATGGCTAGAAAGACTTTAATAGATTTCCAAAAGAGCAATAGTACGGAGGCACATTGAACTCGAACTCGCGACCTCTCGCCTGTGAACTGGGGTCACTACCACTACGCTTTCCTCTTCGGTCCTTCTTTATAAGATTCTTCTATAGATAACGAGAGCAGATTTGAATTCGGCAATCTTGCAGGTACATATGTAGACGTATTCATGTATCATTTTAAATGATTTGACCAACAATTAAGATTTTATTGCAACTCAATGTTTTATTGAAAATATTAGGCGTTTCAGAAAGTTCTGTCGTTTTCCGACCCCGAATTTTAAATGCATGTATCTCGGCATAAAGTAAACCTTTCAAGCTGATTAAAAAACCATTTGAATGCGCGAATCTTTCTCTATAAGAAACCGTTCAACAGGGTACGCTTGTTTGGAATGCTGGACCTCTGGAGGCGATGAACTGAGGGAAGGTCGTTTTAGCATCATGTTGGGTTTTGATGTATTTCTCTTCAAGGAAGCTATCGAGATCGTCAGAAGTTTGACAGTAGATAGATCAAAGGTCTACTAAGTAAGATGTTCGCAGAACCACTCTGAAGTTCAGCTGGTACAACTTGTGAAGGGTTGGCGTGCGATGTACGTCCAGGACACCTTTCAGATATGTGTCCACCCCTTTATAATGAGGAATGCTGGACACATGTCTTGGTTTTTGGTGAATTTTGGCGTAATGTTAAGACTGCTTTTCCACTGTAACAGTTCCTGGTTATGCGGAAGAACCAGGCCAGCCGTCGACCTTATGAAAGCCATAACCCTCCTTCAGCACAGTTTAAGTTTTGCACAGTTTGTAGAGCTCTTATCCGTCGAGCTATCCAGCAAAGCTTCGTGGACTGTAGAAGAATCCGCTCTTTATTGTACGCTGCAAATCTGTAGAAAAACGAGTCGCTATTATCACATAAAACAAGCTACAATTTGATGGACGACCCTTCAGATTGGTGATTTTGTCGCGGCCAAATTTTTTGGACTTTCCAGCTACTTCCGTATAGCTTGGCTCTACAATACCATATACGTCCAGGTTGGGCAGAACCTCCTCTATGGTTTACCGCAGAGCGCCCTCATCAAGAAACCGTTTTGGCGAAATGGGTGGCAACGTCCGATGTCTAACTAATACCTACTACTATCATACCCAAGGCTCTCGCTTTCGTTACAATAACTTTTCGAACTACTGCATATGAGCACATTTATTGCGAATCTAGGCCAAGTGCATCGTTAATATTTTGAACTGTTCCCGCTACTTTCAGGTCTATTCAAAGCTAGAAAAAGAAAGTCATGCCAACTTGCTCATCGAGTATACCGCATTCAGAGAGCTTTGAAAAAGCTATGAGAAGTATTTAAAACAAAGCTACGGTAAGCATGAGATAAAGTTTTGTTTTATTTATGAGATAAATTTTGAGATAATATTTGGGCGGAAGTGGTGTAGTGACAAGTGGCGCGCTTCACCACGCGAGCGGTCCGGGATCAAATCCTGGGTCGTGAGTCGCCCGGGCCAACCAAGCCTTCCATCCCTCCGGGGTCGGTTAATTGGTACCAGACTTGTCTGGGAGGATGAGAAGAGCAGGAAAAGCTCTTCAAAACGGCATTCATACCGATTGCAGTTTTTCTGGGTTAAAGGAAAATAGAGCATCCAAAAGTGGAGTGTCAAAAACGACAGAACTTTTTGAAGCGCCTTACAGTACTGACGTGATATCGATCAAGGACGAATAGGTAGTGGCCAGATCGCTAGAAAACCGATTTAGCCAACGTGCTTGTAATTACTCCTCAAGATCAGTAAAGCCGAAAGATCACCTGCTTCAATCTCTTCACAGCTGAAAGCCGGAGGCAAAATATAATAAGAAGTAAGAACGCATTGCCATACTCCCAGGTAATTGGACAGCGGCAGCACTCCTACACTCACCCGCTACGCATGTAATTAATAGGCACTCAGACCATCCAATCAAGTTTATAGACCCGTATATGAATGCGATAAAATTACAGATTTCCTCGTGATATCGGAAGGCAGACAATGAAATATGGACTAAAGAACATTTCTCAAGTTCCACATAGAATGTCAAATACACGGTGAAATAAAATCTCAATAGTTACAATAAGGTAAAATGTAGTAGGTTGTTGAAAAAGTATTTGGAGGTTTTTCAAGCTATTTTCGAAATTGTTTTCCATCAGTATAGCAACAATTGACAAATATACAAACCCGAATGCGAACGAATTATCGCCAATATATAACCTTTCAGTGGGTAAGTTACGGATGCCGTTGCCAAGTCATCCCTTTCTGTTGTGCTTGCACGACCTATTCCTAAGGTCTTTGTACTCATTCTATAGACCATACATAAATATACTCAAAAACCAAATGGCTCACAGAAAGATCTTTCAAATCTTTCTTAGTTTGGTAGTTTTCCAGGGACGGTAGTAAACTAGCCAAACTTGCACGTTAACGGGCAGCTTAATGAGCACGTAACGTGGAGGTGCAAGTTTTTCCGATGATGGTGGAAATCGCTTCTATGGCACCTAGGAGACCTATTTATGAAACTCTGAAGAAAGCTTCCCAGGTGAGCTGCAGCTCCCTGGCAGGGTGGTTCCTTGTTACGCGCAGCCGTAAAACGCGCAGGAAGGGCTCGCTGACAGAAAACGGGACGCGGAGGGGCGAAATACAATGTGTTTGGAGAGACGCAGGTGACGCCCGTTACGCGCAGCAAAAAGTCCTTCGGAGGACTTTTTGGAGTTGGCCAACTTCAAACTGCCAGGTGCGTGGGTCAAAGCACGGTGTTGGAAAGGGAAAGGGAGGCACCTTGCATTGATTCGTCAGTGGTGTAGCGCCTGCGGTCTACGTTGGTGTTGGATCAGTCACGGGATCAATTCTTCGAGATGTCTAAAGGTTTGCAACCTTCGCAGGCTATTCCCTTTTCTCTACAACCCTTTCACTGTCGATAAAAAGGGCTAACCAGTGCAGTGGTAGCGATGTTGCACATGGGACGGTGCACCAAAGGTTCAAACCCATGTGCGACGCAAGCTTTGCAGGCAAAGTGGTGGATGCTCACCATTTCCATCATGGCAAACTTCCAATGGCTCAATGGGAACGTTCCACGTTCCTTCCTGTGGCGTGATCGAGTGATTCCTGGTGCAGTGGCAAAAACCCGGCAATGAACCTTACCATCCAGGGTTCAAGTTCAGGCAGTTCGGCGGCGCAAGTTTTGCAGGCACTGTGCGAGGCTGGTGGTTTCGAGAAGGGTCATGTCCGTGTTTCCACGCCGCTTGTTCTTCCTCAATGGGTTGCCAGTCTAGGGCACTTTACTACCGTACCAGACCATACGAATGTGTTTGTTCAGTTCATTCTTCGTTCATTAACGTGAACATGTTGATAAAAAGGAATAATAGAAGCGAATACAAACCTATTCGTATGGGAAGATATGTGTTTTACTGAAACAACCACGTCCAAATTAATTTTGGAACCACTAAAGGGAAAGTAAGTAAAATTTGCCTTTTCATGGCCTTAACACGTCATTTCGGTCGAACTTCCATTACTGTAACTCCGATAAGTTAGACAGATCGAACATTATTGAAAACATTTCATCGCATCTAAGTATCAATATTGGATAGTCTGTATCTTTACACTCAAAACTCCATGAATTGTGCTTTTGCATGCGGCGTGCGTCGCAAAAGCTTTGATCCAACGCATGCAAGATTCCCAAAAACGCTGCCCAAACACATACCACACGTGATGTCTCAACATGTAATTCTGCATTTCGTTCAGTAGGCTTGTAATCTACCCGCGTGACGCGCGCGATAGCATGTGGAGCTAAACTGGTGTTAATATAGACGAAATGACTACGAATTCTCAAAAGCCATATAAATGTGCAAACCCGAAAGCATCTAGAACCGTACATGTGAGATAAAATGACGTCGGATCAATCAAATGATTGATCACTTTTGTCACCATTAACATGTGTTATCATATTTATTGCGGATGATTTCTGATGTGAACAAGAAGAACGTACATATTGTGATCTACGTAACAACATGCAAAACTAAACAACGCCAATTATCGCACGAAAATAGGAATAGCAAAAAATAACAAAATAGTAGAACAAGAGCCCCATAACCGAGATTCAAGGGCGAAATTACAACACGAGAACGACAGAATGAAGAAAGTTAAGAAGAGTCTATGTACCTACATGTTCCTCTCTACCCTTTACCCTTTTGCATTCCGCAAAGCTAACGAGACAATTCTTTTTCTAACTGAGGGCGATGTAAAGTGTTTCTGCAGTGCAGATTATTAATAAATGTGTTTTCGATGTTAACCGTCTTTGGTAGTTAATGTTCCTCCACAGCGAAATGCGTGAGATGAAGACAATAATGAATTTAAGAAATTGGAAGTGAAACCTTTTGGGACATTTGTTGATCCTAACATTTCTTACTTCAATCAAGAGGACACAGATTCAACTTATCAGTCTCACCAAGGCGAGAATGTTGCAGGTAAACCAGGTTATCTTTATCACAGGTGTTCTGATGAAGCTGTGTTTCGTGAAAAATTCTTCAAAATTTCACAGGATCAAATAAGTTTTCAATATCGCACACAAAGAGCGTCATGTCAGTGCATCCAGCACTCTATAAAATTGCAGAGGGTTGCGGGTTTTCATTCTGCACGAGTAGCTTTACATGTTGAAGCAAACCAATATGGGACAGGAAAACACTACAAACATACCATAATCAATGTACTTCTCAATTAACTAAGGCACCACAGATCAAATACAGCTTGAAGCTTTTTACTGGATTCCCAGTACTTCTAGTCCTTCTTGGGGCACCTCGGATTTCTTCAACAATGTTTTCTTTGCCACCCCGTGTGGTTGGACATTCACATTTTCATGAGAGACCATTGCGAGGACGAACACTACTGAATTCATAAAAATAAAGAGAAAACAAGACGACATGCTAGAAAATCTTCAAGTAGCTTCATGCCTGAAAGACACATTACAAGAACAGCACTTCCAGCAGCATTTCTCGATGCGGCCCATAAAATATTTATATTGAGCAGTTCAACGGACACTTGTTCATTTTGCCCATTGATCGCGAAGATAGTTGAAATAAACTGCCTGCGGACCTTCTCGTGCGACCCAGGCGTCCTCCACCTGAAACAATAACTACTGTCGGATGAGCTTGACTAGTGTCAGCGCA
This sequence comes from Ostertagia ostertagi, assembly GCA_036418205.1. NCBI lineage: Eukaryota > Metazoa > Nematoda > Chromadorea > Rhabditida > Trichostrongylidae > Ostertagia > Ostertagia ostertagi. Next base: position 6,865 of record MU883361.1, on the reverse strand, counting down.
ATGTTAACTAGAAGTGATGATATCAAAAGTCCGATTCCTCTCAAATTAGTAACAGCAGATGCATCCGGTCTACCTCGGCCAGCGCCGGCACGTATTGGGTTGTCTCATAATTCCAGTTTTGATCTTTACACTTTTGCCTATTCAAGTTCTATCTCTTCTAGCGATCAGCAGTACATGCCCAGATGAAATGCATACTTTAGCTAGGAAACGTTTGGATGAATCCTCACAGAATGACTGAAGCTAGGGCTTGAGAAATTCGAGGTCGTTTAGAAGATGGCCGTATTCCTTTACTAATTTTCTCGCACTTGCTAATTCAGGGCGGAGGCGAAAGCTTGATGGAGCAATGCCAGATCTATGCGATGAATGGAGTAACGCACTCTTGCCCGTTACCCTCAGATTGGCAAGTTGGCTTTGTAATCTGAACCCGCCAACCTTGGAAGCTGTTCCAGGACACGTCTCAAGAGACTTTGACAATGTTTGTCTGCATATTGTAAAGTGGCTCCCAAATTTGGATACCTACCCACTTCAACAAACCGAGAGCATTATCGCCTGACTACAAAGCTTGGGATTTGGTTGAGATGGTGAGCTTCTGAATACGAGTTAGCTTTCGAAGGTGAAACGTGTTGCTATCGTGATGGATTCGACTCATCTCCACTAGTGCTCTGCTGAGAAAGGTACTGTCTGGGCCGCTGCAAAATAAAACTTTGCGGTGGTTATGCGGGATTCTCAGTCATGTCAGCTCGGCGTATACGGCCTCCATCAAGACTTCATTCTACTGCTAACCCATCCCATTCAGAACCCTTCAGTAACTACAAATACATGAGTACATTTGCAGATGATATTCTGAGAAGGAACGAAAACATTAGAGGAAGCGAACGCTATATGTCACCTCATTCTTCACGCTTGTCGAAGCGCCAACTACCTTTGACAGAACCCTGTATATATCTTTCCGTAATGTCTTACTTGTCACGATAACAACTGGGATACAGTATTCAAAAACAATTGCAGCCTAAAAATAGAGAAATTTAAGGAGAATCAAGAGAAGTTGCTCGGCGCCTCTTACCACGCGCAACACGATGTACGCTTGTAGGTAGCCGTGATCAGACTTATATTTCTCCGCCTCAAATTCAGGAGAGACTTGAAAAAACATATTGCCAACCATGTCAGTCGTGGTGACGCCTGTATCCAAGAGGACTACTGGTGTGAGTAATCTAAAATTGTATTGAATGAAACGAAGCACGCTAGGAGAAGCTTTTGAAACAACACACCTTAAAACTCTGATGTTTTCAGAAATTTGATAGCGAAATGAGAGTGGGCGCTGTCCGCGAGTTGCAATGCGCAGATGCCAGTTAACCACGAGAAGGATGGAAAGACTCTGAAAAAGGACTTGTGATCCTTCTACCCAACGTAGGCGTAACCACTAACCGTTAAAATTACACAGGAAAGAGCAAGTTGAACAATGTCGCTGACCATCCCGCCTAAAGAAGGAAAAGATCAGTCTGAACGATCTGAAATAACTTTCTCATCTATAAATGCAAAAGCCTCCACTTTCAGCACTCGCCGTTTCATCAAACCTCGCAAACCCTGTTGCGGATAAGCTCAAACGGAACCCAGCAGGTAGACGATGGGATGGGAGGCGCCACGATCCACATCGCCTTCCCATTTTGTTACCGACCGCTCTTATTCCACCAACTTGATCTAGAGGCATGTGGTGTCGTAGAAGGGGTCCCCATAATTGGACGTTGATGTGCGTGTGTAATCGAGGTGGCACTGTGGTGTTGATTGATGGGCATGTGCAGTGTGCTGATGACGCTCACGCGAAGTTTTAGAGTACCGCTGCGATGCAACGTGAGTTTTTTGACTGACGCTGCTATCTGGAACGGCATGGCAACCAGTATTTCTTTAAATTGCTTGTTAAGTGGAAATCTCAAAATCCTTTACTCACAATGACGAAAGGAGGTCAGCAAGCGTAGAAATTATAACTCAAGGGTTTGATAAGATTACGTTATTCTTTGTGTTTCACTATTTAGCGAATGAACACTGGGACGGTAGCAAACCTTCATTAATTCAGACTTAACGTGTCGAGATTAGCTCAGACCAAAGTCAGTTTAGATAACTGGTTCAGAGCGCTTCTCAACACATTAAGTCTTGTTTAACCTACAGTTAGTTCGTATAAGCATCGTATAATGCTAGATTGTGTTGGGATATACTTAGTAGTTAAGACAGTTAACTTGTAAACCTAATTCCTAACTAATCAGAGAAAAAAAATACTGTGGGGTTAAAGAGACGCAGAGGCCACGTTGATCCTTCACTAAAAAGTACTCCGAAGCACTTTTCACTGGAGGGTCATACGTGTCAGACGTGGTGACTGCGCCTCTTCAATCCCGTGCTCTTTTTTCTTCTCTGACCAGCTCAACCTGTTAGGAATCAAAGAATGCAGCTGCGATCCATAATCTTCAGGTACTTTTGCAACCTTTTTTTTCTTATTTATTCGTTTCCTGATATTTTGTCGTCTGAAATCTAAAGTAGGAAGCTCTTGCTTGATCTGGGCTGGATCGCACTCTCCATTCTTTATTCTTTGCTTAGAATCTCCGATCGTTACTTCTGATTGCGAGTTAAGGGTACTTTGCTACCGTCCCAGGTAAATGTTCAGAAAGATAAAGCGAGGATGGAAAAAGTGTCATTTGATAGGTGTGATTTACAAGTTAGAAGGAATTAGATGAAACTGCGTGTGAGGAGGATGCTAAACGTTGGTGTGCAGTGGGGGCATGAGGTGGGACAACCTAGTATTATGCATGCGGGGTCTTCTCTGAGCGAAAGGCATGGCCACGCAGAAAAAGGGGTCGGAGTTCGGAGAAGCAAGACAAGAGAAACTGATCAAAACGAAGCTGCTGTGGAATTTTGTGGTGTTCTTGACAACAAGAAGTCACAACACTAGGGTGATTTTACGCGAGGAAGGATCAGCGACAAAGTGGAAGAAGAAAGAGGTGTTACGAGTGTAGCAAAAGAATTTAGTTTTGCTAACAGCATTATTTTGATCGCATAGAGAGCAATAGAACCGTAGCCAATGCTGCTCGTGGAGGAGGAGGTGGAGGATTACCATACCGCTATAGCAGGTGATCGCTAAGTTCTGTAAGAGGCAAGAACGAACCCTTCCGAACTTCAGATCTGATCTTCCTTTGGAACCCGCGCATCGGCGGGAACATCTGCTAGGTGTCGACATTTTGGGAATGAACCACATTTGATCCCAACTTCATTAGTTGAAAGCCAATGTGCGAGCCTCTAGGCAGCCAAAGTGGGAAACTCTCGAAACGTGAGGATCTTTGGCGATTGCTTGAGCCCCTCCGCTTCCCCACCAAAATCCTTTGGAGCACATGTGGACATTCATTCACGAGAGCGATCGTAGCGCACCACCATGCGCCAATAACGGTCCAGCAATTTTGAGTGGCGGTGTTCGAGGAGTTTAACGCTTACAAAAACTCCTGAACAACCTTGTAGCCAGTATATGAGCGGTGCACGCTTTGCAGTCTGTGGTGTTCATAAACCTCATCAAGGCCACCTATATCTTTGAAGGCTTATCATAAGTTGAGACAGCTTCGCCCATCAACCGCCACAGTCACTGTCTTTGAAGAAATGTGTCTTCTTTCAATCGTCCCATTGCGTTTTCTGTTCAGTAACCCTCTGCACTGTACTGCAACATTTACTTCTATATATGTGCCAAATTTGGTCCACCTAGGTTAACTAGCAGTGAGATATCATGTGAAAGTTACTTCCGTCCTTAAGTTTTAGCACACCAGTGCATCTGAACAACAAAGACACATCTATAGAATTACTAAGATTCCAGTTCAAAAAGGGTAAGTAATTCAGCGAGTGCTATTTGCATCTAAAAGATTTGCAGAGCCGCTTTTATTTCTCATGAAAACAGTTTCTATCGTGAAAACACTTACCAAGACGGTTTACGTAAATATGAACGCAGATGATCAAACCCTGAAAAGTACAGAATGTTGAAACGTAGATCAAGTATAGCAAAAGTGGCAAGTGGTCGAGACACACACCGAAAGCACTTGACCAAGTAGGATCACAATCCAGTTCTTTCGAAATTCGTAAGTTTTTGACAACACTGTGGCAGAGAATCGTTCCAGCACACAGAAGGTCACTGAAAATGCAATAGTAAGGCCAAACCCACTAAAGTGGAACATTGCGCTCTTTTCTTACTGAGCGATTTTATCAAATCGAATCGAATTGAACAGGTACGGGGATGGTGAAGAAACAGTAAAGCAAGACAACATCAAAGACTCTACCCCAAGTTTGAAACGCAATCTTGGATTTTGCTTTGGTCCACACAAGTGGGCCTTAACGATCTTGATAGGATTTCGGACGAATCATGGAATTCCGGAGGTAACAGCCACCTGTTCAGTATGCAATCTAGCCTGCCGCTACTTAGAGGAAGATTTCACGGTAAGAACGAAGGTTGAAGAAGGAGAAACTTACCTAGCGGGGAGACAGGCGGACCCCCTAAGGATGCGGACTAAAACGCAATTTGCATCGAAAGATATGCCCCGGCAATCAAGCATGGCCTGCTCTTTGACGAAATTGGTCCGGAACGTTCACCGACTATCTAATCACTCGCCGCGTATAGACTTGCGTGGGTGGGAAATAGCAGAGAGAGAGCGTAGCGTTGAAGAGGGCACAGCGATGAGAGTCGCATCAATGCGCAAATCAACGGGCAAGGAAGGGGTCCCATTTCTCGGGTTTCGGGCCGTTTCAATGGTTTCTTCTTCATCCCTGCTCCACTGACCACCTCTACCCTTATTTCCAATGAGCTAAATTTTCATCGCAAAATCTGCCTTTATTGAGCAAGCCTGGCCCGAAAAACACTTCTGAACGGTGCGATTGTAAACGCTTACTATGTTAGTATGAGAGGAAAAATGGAAAGTAAGGACGACACTAGTGGACTTAACTGAATAGGGGAAGCCCAGTATATTACTTCGTATTGCTTGAACAAAAGTTCCGCGCTTCCTCATTTATTCAAGTTTCCCGACATTTTTCAAATTGCAACTGACCGATGCATGTTAGGTATATATAAACAGCTTGGTATAGAATGTCAATAATAACATCGGCCACGGAATTTTCACAGTTCATCACATTCAGCAACGTTGAAATAACCATGAGCACATCACAAATAATGTACCCCACAATAAGAAGAAGAAAAGAGCAAGCTGAAAAGTAGAGAATGTATTACTAGGTTGGTCCATAAAACTTGTAAAAAACTGGTTAAACCTTGCTTTTTGTCCCATTCATTGAGCATAATACACGCCATCAATATCTACAACCTATTGCCAACGCACTAGAAGCTGTTCGATGCCTCTCTTGTAGAACTCCACTGAATTCTGATCGAAGAAAGATCAGATGTCGATTTTGACATCATCATGGTTAGGATGAGATTTCTTCTCTAGGAGATGGTTTGGAGAGGGGAGCAGTGGGCATTATTTGGCACGAGGTCAGGGCTATAAGGTGGATACGGAAGAACTCTCCGTCCGAGAGTCCGAAATTTTCCTGAATTTTCTTAGCAAGAGGTGGTTCAACGGTGTCATAAAAGCAAACTTTGCCTTGTTTTTCTTTCGTATTGAAAGCGTTGCATTCGAGCTGTGGACGGTTGACTTTCGCGTTGACTGCGACATCTACACGTAGGGGTTTCCAGAGCTAACTCCTCTCGTGTTCCACCAAAAATCCGAGAAGGCCCTACTTGGACGAGGTTGAACTTAAGCAGTAAGACTCCCGAAGCGTTTGAGCTGGACTACCGCCGCTTGTTTATTTGTTAGCACACTGTACCCTCTCCTCATCTTCGGCAAATGTGATGGATGGTCAATCGAAGAATCCTAGTAAGTCGACTTGAACATGATGATGTCAGATCGTGTTTGGAGCTGAATTCGGGCTCAAGGCATGTGGGATCCAAACTCTATATTTTCGGATCTTCACAAGTCTTTGGAGATGCCACAGTGCTGTCTCCTTGTCGCATCGGAATCGCTCTAGCAAATGATCGATACTCTATCCAGATCCCTTTTCAACAGCGTCAGATAGAGCATCGTGATTGTCAGTCACAGGGTGGTTGGAGTGTGGTTATTTTCAAATAAAAAAGTCAACGCTGAGCAGAGTGAAGCGCCGTTGCACCGTGAATTGAGAGAGCGTGCCCTCGCCCATCTTCTGGCTAATCCTTGGTGTAGCATGACTTGCGGAACATTCCAAGCAGTACTCGTAAAATTAAGGGCACGAAGAGCTTTCGCGAAATCGGTGTAATATCCATAACAAGTAGCGAGACAACGAGCTGGAAGGTTGGCTGAAATTGCAAAGGTGGATGCTACGTCAACAAAGATGTTGCGGAACTTCCGGAGTTTGTTGCAAGACTCATTGGCTAACTAATATAATATATAGTAATGTATCCCTGCATCCTCTACAATCCTAAAAGGAAGCCGCACGCCAGGGAAAGAATTACATTATAGATACCTCACTTGAAGTGGATCGCAATAGTTTGGTTCTCTTTGAGTCATTATTTTGTGCGGTCTAGTATGACTTTCTGATATCCCATCCGAAGTCTACCACCCACGGGACGCGAAGTATTCTTGTTTCTTCCGGTTACAATAGAGGTCTATATATCAGGAGTGGGATAAAATCTTCTTAAATGAAAGTAAGGTAAACCCAGAACGATTTTTTTTCTGAAAATTGCTTTTGTGCGTAATTATCACAATAAACCTGAACAGGGGATGAAAACGGCCCCTAGCCGTGGAAATAAGAAGCAGCACGACGGTAAATATAACGAGTGCCATGCCATAGACCGCGATCATAATCGAGTTGAACAGGTGCTCCA
>MU883360.1:0-15121 GCA_036418205.1 Ostertagia ostertagi | reverse complement strand
CTTGCTGATATCCAGCAACGTATGGTGGAATCAGCTTAGCCACAGAGCCCCAAATTTCGGATATTGATTGTATCATGTCTTCCACGCTCACCCAACAATTATCTACCTCAGCCCTTATCGCATGATAACGTGACGGTAGCAAACTTACATGGAAACCAGCATGATCGTACCCTTCAACTGCACGAGGAACAATCGCTGCTTTGCTCCGACGAACTGCTTGATTGTTTTCCATTACAAAACGATTCAGAGGCTTCACAAACTTCGTTGACTACCATTACGAAGTCGAACAGGTTACTTACCAGCAACCTACGGATTCACTACCAATGGAACTGGATTTGAGTGGGTTGCTTCTATAACTCCACTAGCAACATCTCGAGGATAAAAAGATTCGAAGCACCTCGATCCATGAATTGCCTGCTGGAATTCCTATCGGACGCACTTACAATACTGCTCCTAACTTTTGTAACATCTACGCGTTGCGACGGTTCTGTAGCGTCGCAAACCGTCGCACCATTATAACTTCCTTGAAAGCGGGTAAAATGGAAATATCTTTACAGCAATAACCATGTGTATACCTACTAATATGCTTGAATGACAATAAGTTATTCCATGAAAACTATTGCCAATCCCTCGTCTAACTGTCTCGCCTCTCCTCATTCCCATTATCTTTCCAGTCTGAGATCAGCTCTTAGCTACCGCCTTGATGATTTTGCAGCGCGCCTCCCTTCGAGCCCTTCGCCAGCTTACGGGGCGGTGGTCAACCAACGCGTGAGAGCCCAGACAGAAAAGCACTACTTTGTGTTTTTCTGGGACTCTCACGCGTTCAGGGAGCACTAGGACTAAGTCTTATTAACTTCGTATATCAACACAGCCGAGTGTATCAATCCGGCCGATTCAACGGCAGCTGCGGCGCGATTGTCACTGGGTCAGATTTGCTGAAATCCCAAAAAAAAACCGTCGAAATCTACACCCTCGATGAAAAGGTTGCATTCCTCCATTTCATAACCTTTGAAGCAGTTTGAGGTAGGGTTAGATAGAGCTGGATTTCGCGGGATAAGACCTTATTTTCAGCATTCGCAAGAATTCTCTTGCTTTCCTTCCCACTTTCAGGGACCGCAGCTAAGGTATCACTACAGAGCGCTGATAGCACTAGTTCAATCCCGGAGTTTGCCTTCAACCGAATTATGAGGATTTGAAATGTACACCATTCGAGGAAACGCTCTACCTACTGTGGGCGGGCTTTCGTGACATCATAGATATTGCTCTCCAAAGCCCTTTTTTTACTACAGGCTTTCCGTATCGCGTGAAGGTTTTTTATTAAGCACCACAAGTTAAAGAACGCCCGTCTTCTCCGGCACAGGTTTCCTCATAAAATAGCAACACAGTGTACACGTTTAGGCATTGTTTCCAGTTTCCGGCTGCTCTATATAACCGAACTCAATACTTTCCGCCGGCACCACTCAATTCGCTATATGCCTCACCCGCTGTGAGCGGTGCTCCACCCAGCTGCCAGCTGAATTATGTTTTTTTTTCATTTTTGACCCATTTCCCACCAATTCCAAACTTGACCCATACTCTGCAGTTGGTTTGTAGCACCGAATTTCGTGACAGACAATGTGAGACACAGAGAGTCGTAACGCTTTATATATGGCAGACATATTATTATTTTTATCCTATCTACTGTTACATTATAGTCATTTATTTACTTATTTATTTATTTGTTATTTATTTATTTATTTATTTGAGACGCTGCTCGTAGGCAGACGTAAAAACTGCAATCACAATTACATATAATCAAGCATCCATATAATCACATTATTCAATAACGCAATAACTGCTTCTTTGCCGTACGTTTGAACAATACAAAAACCTGAGGAGTAAACGGCATATTGACTTCAAGAGAAATAAATGTTGAGCCAGCTCTACAAGCTCGAGAGTTTTAAGCTTGTTTTGGGAGTTACATAAGAAATCTTCTCCGACGACCCTCTAGTTCTAGAGTTAACTAATCGATAGAATTTGGATGAGTCAACTTTAGCGATACCACGCGATAGCGACACATATTTTAACACGTTGGAGCCCGCACAGGTTTTGGGAGTTGAGGCCTCGAGCGACCGCGGCGCCTACTCGAACGTCGCGGCTGCAGCCCACATGTGGGCTAGTCGGTCTCTCATGGCCGACAAGCTGCAGCCCGCATGTAGGCTGCATGTTCCCAAATTGTTTTTGGCGAGTTTTATGAAACACTTTGTTCTTCTTTAGGGAGTACATAAAAAATGAACATGTCATGCGCAACTTTGCAGAAGGGGTGCAGTAGAATTGGTAACACGCTGTTTAGCACACACTAGATATGAAGCGTGAACTATTCTTTCGCTTGAAAGGCTTCCATCCTAGGTTCACTTATGGAAGAGCTCTGCAACGTTTTGCACAAACGTAACCATCTAATCATTAGTCACTTGGGGAAGAATCGGTTCAATTACTTTAAATTACTTAGGTACAAGAACCTTCTTCTCCGACCCACGACGTTTGCTGTTTTATTTGGCCTTTCTTCATCATTTAATGTTGCAAGCGTAGTGAACCATTCGCAAGAAAGCAACAAAAAACCAATTGTTAGCTGAAGCCCACATGTGGGCTGCACGGTCCCTCGTGGCCGGCATGCTGCAGCCCACATGTGGGCTTCATGGTTGTCAAAGTGTTAAAAATCATACAAGATCATAGAGCTTTCGACGAGAATCTAGAGAGTGCAAGCTATATTCTTCTATTCCTGTGAGTTGAGTCTGGTATTCCAGAATAGACGAAATCTCCAGACTTGATAGAAAGCTTTCTCGTGAAATTGCTTTGACATTTATCTAACACTCTGATATCGTTTTCTTTAGTAGGACAAAAGACAGATGTCCCAACATTCCAATAGGCCTGATGTACGTCTTGTATGCTTCAATCAATCAAGAGTTTTCCGTCATTGGTGTTATATGCTTTGTCACTATGTTACATAGTAGCGCTCAGGAATCCTTCGCCAAGATGCATTCTCGCCCATATTCCTAGTTGTTTTTTGGCAGAACCTTCTCCACCCTTTTCCATAGTGACCTCTATGCAGGTGAATGTTGTCTCTCCGTTTAAAGCGCGTCATGCTGTCAAGGGCGCTCTTGCACAGTTGAGGTGCGATGCTTTGGATCGCTCTATTGCTAGAAGACGAAACCAGTGTGGTGCAGGTGCCATGCGGTCGAATACGCATCACCTTCTAGAATCTAACTCTATACATCAGCCTTCACCTGTAGTTCCACCTCTTTTACGAACGAACGTTACAGAGCCTCCGCCTCATTTCACGCATACTGGCTGATACTTTGGATCGAAACCGTTTCCGGCAGGACGCCACACATATGTTGTGCTGTACTCTCCAAACAGCGTAAATTTACTTTCGTCGCTAAAAATGACCTTGAAGCTCTGTGGGGATCGCCAGTTCAGATGTACGCAGACTCATTTCATTCCCTATCACTTCGGCGTCAGCAATTTCATTATGATTTTTTTTCATCTCCGACATCTGGGTCGCGATGACCGCACAACCACACTGGACTCGTACTCAAGCGCGCGAGCTCGGCATTCAACGGTGCGAGCACGGGTCTTGACAGTATGGCGCGCTGAACGGAAGGAGGAATTCAGTTAACTACCCGAGTGGTATATAGAAAAGAGGTATAGGGGAAGGTTTAGGCAGAAAAAAGAGCTGTAGACAATGGGAGAGACTCGTGCAACTTTCGACGAAAAAGTAATTTTTCGTAATTTTAATTTTCTCAATTTTGTTTCAATTTATTCCTTATTTTTTTCAAAATGTATTAAACCCAAAAGATGGTGCATATTGATGGGTACCTTATTGTTAGGCGCTCCCTGTTCAGGTTTCAAGCAACTCCGATACCTCAGACAGACATCAAGCTACATTTCCGTGTTTTAACATTTATAAGAGCATGACGCTTTGAGTTTTTATCTGCTTGTGGGTTGTTGGTGGCGTTTGCATGTGAGTTTTTTAACTCTCATTTTAAAATTGTTTCTTACTAGAAACCATTTACTAATCAATGTTGCAATTTTTGGGGATTGAATTGTTGCCTCTAATGGGTATATAGAGACTTCTAGTTATCGGATTTGTCCTCAGCTAATTCTCCATCAAACATAATATGTAGCTTTTGGGAGATTTGCTGTGCTTCAGAATATTATAATATAGGAAAATTTTAACTGATTTGATTTAGCAGAAAAAGCCACGGCTGAAAATGCAATTGGCCAAAGATTTTTGAGCGCTATTGACATTAATATCCTTCAATTGGAGATAGATTCTCAAAGTCTGACAAAAGAGATGACCTTAACGTTCTCGGCTAGAGTTTTGGCGTTTTGTGGGTAACTTTGAACGGGTTTTACCAAGCGGTTCCAATGAATTTGTTCGTTCATGCGGTTCTTGCCATGTTGCTTGATAACTAACTTTTCTACGTATCAACTCTAAGTGAATTCGAACAACATATCACAATGGAATGTTGTTCCTTTTTCACAGTATTCCGTTACACCATAATTCCAGATCCTCTTGCCTGTTCCTCAATCCATTTCGATGCATGTTTGCACGCTATTTGCTGCGCAACATTAACTGCACACCATAGCACTCATCGTATGCAGTAGTACGTAGTACGTATTATAGTGGTACTCATTGTTCGATAGCATAGTATTGAGACGTGATGCCCTTTTCTCAACTTTTCTGAAGCAATATTAAATTTTATCCAAATTTCAGCATTAAATGTCTGCCAACGGGCATACCGATCGATCAGATGAAATTATCGCTGGAATAATTATGTTTACGGTGAGTTCCGAAGTGTCGAATCTCCTTCCGATAATACTCAATCTCCTTTGAGTGGAATGTGTACCTTTACAAAAGAACCGGACTCCAATATCTTTCGAGAAGGAGTAATTAGAATTAGAATTGGTGAAAAAGAGAAGGTCTAAGGTTAAGGTGCTACGCCATGCATCTTGATTCAACTGGAAAAAAACGTAGATCTTCCAATTACTCGTGTATTTTGAGCAAGGGGGAATCACGCTTGTTTTCAGTCAAAATCCGCGGTATCACAGGTAGTAGCCAATGTTTTCACTTCATTACCTCTGGAATTTTCAACTTCGAATTGTGCCTGCCTAGATTTTTTCATGACTTCTGGTGCACAAGGTATTCTGGTAGGGAACCGAGTCCCTGAACAGATGACAGCATTTTCCTGGGTATCGTAAAGACTTGAGTTTACCTCCGCGTGTAAATTCAACTCAAAAACCATGCGTAATACAGTACCCATACCATATTTTAAGTGCAAAATACTGACACCTCTTTTTTCGAATGAATACATCATCGGAGCAAAGGCTAATTGAATTCGCGTCTTTGTGAAAGATATCACGCCAATGCTACTTTTCCCTCAAGCAGTTATTCGGTAACGTCAAGATTTAAGCTATTCTCAAGGGCGTTTCTCTCATTAGCACTCAGAACGTGACTGCACCGCCGACGAAGGCTTTACCGATTTGTTATCATAGGTGCTCGCTCCAAATGCGATCCAAAAGCATAACTCTGCCGTTCAGTGCAGCGTTCTCGTCTCCTTCTTGCTGAGACAGGCGACTTCAGATTCTCTAGTCTATGGCAATCACTCAAAATCAGTTCTCGGCTTCTTAGATAACGATTCAGTAGATGTTTGATTCACTTGAGCATCATTTGAACCAGGCGGCGGTCGCGCATTAGTTAACTCCGCTAACCAGACTGTCACAAGCACAACCACTGATTCAAAATATGGCTTGTGGGCAGTTGTGCTCACTGACAGTAACAATGAGATGGAGCCTGGGTCATTCAAACTGGCGCCTAACGGCCATTCCTTCTCTCTTCCAATCTAGTGGAGAATCCAAACATCCAGTCGAAATCTGCTTCCTGTGAACATAAAACCCACTGAAATTTTCCTCAGCAGAATCTCTAATGAGGTGCTTTTGAAAATGCTCATCTGTAAATAATTGCTCTAAAAAGACTACTTCATTACGGTCTTACTATCATAGTATTGTTGTGAATTGTGTCACGTTTTCTCATTATCAACCAACAGAATCAAAATCAAGATGCGCTTCCTTGAACAGTTTCAGTTGTTTATCCAATTTTTGATACAGCGAAAAGAATTCCGTAACCTTGAAGTGGACTTTCGCTAAGGTTCATGCATCAGCTCGGTCACGCATCTCGAATTCACAGCTAGGCACCCATGTGCTATCACTGGGCGAGGATAATAACTTCCATGGCGCACCTTTAAGAGTAGTAAATGCAAAACGATTTTCATTTACATAGAATTTATTTGGATAAATTTAAAAAAGCCGGAAGGTACAGGTGTCGATATCACTGGAATGTTTCTGTAAGACAACTTAGGGAACTGCTTCCACCCGCCTATAGACTCGTCCGTAAAATCTCTCTTACGATCAATTTGTATAAGCATCGTTTCTGTGGTAGATTCAGCAGCATATCCACCTCACCGTTTTAGGCTTTATCATGGCCGAAATTATGCAGTGACCACGGTCTTCTTTGAAGGTTAAACGATAAGAGGGTAAAGCATTTCGTCGTTGATCAATCCCTTTGTTGGGATGCGGCACGCATTCTACTTCCATTTGTACATTCGTAGTGGCGTTTGAATGCGATGTGGCCTATACAATGACTTGCGGGGGCCAGCCGATGTTCAAGTCAGTGTTTTTATCCTCCCAGACAAGTCTGGTACCAATTAACCGACCCCGGAGGGATGGAAGGCTTGGTTGGCCCGGGCGACTCACGACCCAGGATTTGATCCCCGGACCGCTCGCGTGGTAAGCGTGCCACTTGCCACTACACCACTTTCGTCTGCTTGAAGGATACTATTAAAATTATTGTTTGAGTTGATAGGGGTGCCGAACTTTAGCACAAGATCCACACTTGTGCTTACTTCACATCTTTGTCTCACACATTGGGGGAATGCCTGTAAGATATTTATTTATTTATTTAGCTATTGTTTACAAATAAAGTGCAGGAATGTAATGAATAATCAATTGAAACACAAGATGACAATAGCTAAAAGTGAAAAAACTGCAATAAATGGATGATATTGACAGAGATATGAATCACAGAAATATAAATTAGAAGCATGTCTCATAAGATAGGAGGCATCAGATTTCAAGGAGTTGCATAATTAGGACCTGCTCCAGCGGTCACGGGAAGGAGTTGGGAACGGTGGAGTTAAGCGGAGGGAAGAGCCTCACCTAATTGGTTGAGTTGTCTTATTACCCTTATCCTTAACGATGTCAAGCAGAGCGGAAAAATCAAAGGGTTTAGTAAAGAAAAGAATTATAATATTAACAAAATATTCGCGATATGATCACATTTACATTTTGAATACAATTTACGAGACATTCAAGTTAGTGCCTGCATTGGGTATCGTCTTCGAGGGAAGAAAAGCAAGGCGTTTACCCTCAAGTCAGAATTTCATTCGTGAAAAGTTAAGCTTTTTTCAATTATTGGGGGGGGAAGTAAGGGCGAGAGGTGTGTCTGGGTAGTTAAGCAGGGAGTGAAGCAAGAAATTCATTCGAACGGCCCAGGACCCAAAAAGGATGACAACCCCTTTTTGTCCTTGATTCTTGATTTACGCATTGAGCCTTTACTCACCGCCTGTTGCCCCTCTTTCAATCACTACGCTTAGTCTCTTGCCTATTTCATCCACTTCGGCACGGTACAAACCTGCGTTCCGAGGGATACATAAGTTGTGGGGCGTTCCCGCATCGCGGTTAAGGTAAGGCCATGCTGGATCTCGAGGTCTTTTCGCTGCCTATTGCACGTTGGTCAGCACTCTCAAAAGGTCCGCCTTTCCTCCCAGCTATGCGTTACCCCTTCTTTGACCTTCGCTCTTGTCGTAATCCCTCCTTCAAGGGGTAAGGTGAATGTAAAATACTATAGAAAAGCTAAGTGACTAAAAAACGCGGTGAAATATATCACCAACTTTGAGATCCTTCTCGGTTCCTTGAAATTTGTCCACGAGTGTGTATGTTGAATACATATAACAAATGATCGCAGTTCTAGCCCTGCAGCAGTACACGGTTACATTCAAAATCAAAGGCTCCCTATCACATCTCACGGATGGGGATCCACTTCCAAATGCTTGCACTTCCTAACTTCGGACGAGTGTGTGTGGTGCATGTCAGAATAATGGGGTGTGTTTATCGTAGGATGCTCACATTTCAATTTTTACGGGAACGAATATTTTAAGAAAATCCAAGCGTCATCAAATTATATTCAGGTGAGCGTTGTCGGAAGTGTGCTGAATGTCTCGGCTGTCGTGCTGATCTATCGCACGCCATGGTTCCACAATGCGTTCGGTTTCATTTGTGCCTCGCATTTGCTGGCCGATGTTGGTGTCCTCGTTATTTTCATGTTCTGGGCCGCTCCGGCGGCGTTATTGTGAGTTTTAAAAGAAGAGAAGAGAGACAGAAGGCTTATCTAAAACCCGGCGCGAATTATGATACAGTTTTTTTCTCTTCAATTTACGTGTTCAATACTCGAAATATGTCTGAAGCCGACTATAAAAGCCTGTGGAAGGTGGAATATAAAGGCAAACGTCGGGATTAGTTGACCAAACCAACCCTTTCGGTCATCTCTGTACTTGGTTACGCACCAGTACAGATGTTCCCACGCTCAAAATCTCGAACGGCGCGGTAATAAGCCCCAGGGCATGTACTATGCGCTATCGCCGCCTGGCCCCGCTACGACCGCCCACCTTGGAGATTGTGGCTGGCATAACGTGTGAAACAGCTAGGTTGATTGCCGTATCAACCGATAGAACGACTGATATCTCCAGAAAACTTGTTTGTACGTGCCTCTTTCCCAAGCCAGCCTCCTTCACTGCTAGTGGGAAAGAGGGTTTTGTTAACGGCCTTGTCGACGGTTTTTCTCAGTTTTTTCTCCACTGTCGTTCCACTTCGCATCTCTATACTCAGTTTCAATCGCCATAATACCCCCTTATTGAGCCCGACTTTTGCCTTTAACGATTTCTCAGCATCTAAACTGGCTGCTCAGAACTCTGCTCCAATCTTACGGAAATAATGTGTCACTGAGGCCAAGATCAGCCTCCTGCTGAAGCGAAAGGGTAATGGTCGCATCTGCGGTTTTCAAATGGGTGATGTCGAAATGAGACGATAAGAGAAGTTCCCTTGGAACGTAGGAGAGTACTACATTCCCACTCCAGGGACCTTTTGGTGATAGGAGACTTGTGGCCCCTCCAGTTGTTGTCTTAATTTTCTGGATTCTTCTCGTTTTTGAGCGCGGTGTACACATCGCAGTAGTTGCAGTAGTTCCGTGCATACATGTTACGTAGCACTGCTCGTTTAACAGTGTTGGGGTGGCCGGCAGTGCGTGAATCATAATATTTTTGGAGCTTCCTTTCTATACCATTTCACTTTGTATGAACCATTGGTTACCTTACCTGTGTGTTCAGATACGGTGTCCAACCATCGCGCGGGACGTGGGATTCTTGGGTGAGCATGATGTACGCGACTGACTGTTAACAGCTTCAGCGTTCAACATGTAACGCCTTGTGCAGTGGGAAATCTGGGAGACATTAGGTGTGCGCATGAACGATCGTTTGGCCGGTGACGAAGGGACCGCTAGACAAGCACAAACGGGAATATCATGAGGGTTGTGACTTCACGATTAAATGCACGATACTGGCCTACGAGAGCGATATCGGTGCTAGGAAAACCCTTGAGGCCTTTCTGGATAAAACAACGTAATCCGAGTATGAATAACAGGAATGAGTGCATTTCCATAACTGATGATTTCTTGCCATACATTCCGCTTTGTGAGCTCTGATTGGAAAACGTAACGTACTGCACGTACGCATTTTACAAGCAGTGCACAACCGGTCAGTCTCCCTTGCTCCATTGTTCTGAAACTGAGCGGCCCGTACTGGTTGAAATAAGGTGAATTGACGTTCTTCGGCCGCCCACTCCATTTGTAGTAGGCAGGGGTGAGCTGTAAAATCCGGTGCGACTGGCTCTGTGTTAAGCGGGATTGTAACATTGCAGGAAGTTTCATGATGATTTTAGGCCCTTGAGGACGCCGAAGTTGTCATAATGTCAGGAGTTACAGATATTTCATCATAACAAGCCTGTGAGGCGGGGAGGTGACAATAACACGTGAAAAATGCCGAGTTCTCTTGAAAGGAGGTGGCTACAGTTTTCAACAATTCCTCCAGCGATACTCCATCGCATTTTCCAACCTCGGCGATGACATTTGAAGGAAATTTATGATGAAAAGGGTCCATTAAGAACAAGGGAGACGAAGTCAAGATCGAGGTGATCAAAGATGCAGGGATGGCAAAAAAGGTAAGGAAAGAAACCCGGAACCAGCGAAATGAATCTTTGCCGGTTGAATAGCGTGTAAGACGTGTTTCAACGGTGCTGGCCTCATTAATGCTCCCCCCTCTGCTAGCGCGGCTAAAGACAGATGACAAAAGGCCAGCCAATCATTGGGATTGCAACGACGCGAGCGGCCGGGTAGGCCCGACTGGACTGCTGAGGGCGATCCTTCACTACGAAACGCACATCGTCGCGCCCTTGCGAGGGACTGCCTACATTTCCACTAGTCATGTTTCCCCTTCCTTGACCTTCGACTTTATCGTGGAATCCTCCTGCATTTCTAACGAGCGTTCTCAGCTTTCAAAGTCCTACAAAGGTAGTGGTTGAAAGTAATTTTTCTACTGATCCTTTTCTGAGCGTTTTCCAAGCCATCAACATGTGCACAAAGAAAGCAAGAGAACAAACATCACCACCACCATCATCACCGATATTTGATTCACAACAACAGCAAACTAGCTATTTTCCACTTAGGCCAACAATTCCTAATGACTCGAGCAAATTCATCGTTACCTTGCACGGAACTCTGCAGTATTCAGAGATTATTAAGCATAAAATATCCCTCGAGGACGTTCGAGGAATGAGGAACAACTCCGTTGCTGAGTTCTGGTTATGGCTGAATTCATATAAGCTCATTTGCAAATTGATAACTAAGCTTGATAAGTTGATAACAGATTAACAATTTAATTCACTCAACATCCACATTCCTCACGTACCTTCTTGGAAAAGATCCACGTTTTATTTTCAGGGGCTATGCTGAAGCGATAACTGAGTCATACTTCGGCGAAAGAATGGGTCAACTTACAATGGTGTTCTGGTACGCTGCCATATATGGACAACTACAAATTGCTCTCAATCGACTTATAGCTATTTTATCTCCGATGTTGTACAAGTTCGTTTATTGAACGAAGTGTTCCCTTAAAGCGACTCGAATTCATACAACATCTTACAGTAGGACGTTTTCGATACGGAGGACTAAACAAATTTTGGCCGCATTCTGGCTACTCTCTGTTGCTCACGTTGCTGTATACTTCTTGGGTAAGATTTACAGGAATCAATTTAATCCTTCTTCAAGTAATTGAAAAGAACGGCTACTAGGAATGCGGCCTAACGACTTCTCTATTCGAACATTTAATATGTCATATTTTGTAGTACCTGAAAACGTAGCGTAGAGGAAGTTGGGATCATTACCATACGCTCGGGCTGAAGAGCCAATCCTGGATCAAGTCCAACGCTAGCTAACTATCATTGATAACCAGCTTTCACTCTTTCAGTAAAGGTTCGTTGGGGAGAGAGTTACTCAAGAGAATAAAGCATTGCTTCCTCGGATAACCTTCACCAGATATTAACACATTCACGCCGATGGCCGCCCATATGGGCTGCCAACAACATGCGCTCCTGGGACGATGGCAGCCCATATGGGCTGCCAACTGATAATCGCTTGCCAGGCGCTAGGAATGGACAGATAGGTGGGCAAACCTCGTAATCGAGTGTAAAATGCTTTTAAATTCCTTCACGGGGAAAGTGAATAAATGCTCTCTTTTCGTAACCACTATTTGTCGTTCTGATCGAAATCCTACTGTTATATGTTTAGATAATCTTTACGCATTGGACATTGCAGAAATTATTTTGTGACATTCATGTTTTTGTTCATTTACAAAACAAAATCTGCGGTTATGTGGTGAGGCGGCGGCGCCCACAAAATCGCGTCCGTCCCACGCGACCGAAAAGTGGAAAAGGGGCGTCGTCGTGAATGTGTTAATGGGCCAAAAACGCACTAGGGCGATGTCAGACTTTGCGAATCGAGCGATTCGCTAGCGTGCACGGTTGCGTCGGGGCGAGCGAATCGATTGACTGAGCTTCCCCACAGAAGACCCCTCGTGCGGCAAAAATGCGTCAAGAGGACGAGTCGCAGTGCGTGCTATGCAATATAGGACGTGCATTGGCACATACTGTTTAAGTTGACGCGAAATCACTGCAGGCTTCCTGTCGGGTACCCGACTGACTGCTAACGCAAGGCGCCCGCATACACCAATGGCTAGTAGCCAATCGCTCGACTTGCAAAGTCTGACATTGGTCTAAGTTGTCCATGTGATCCCGAATGCCAATTAAATATAGGGGCGCGCCAAAAACCGGTCAAAAAGAGAGACTGTCCTTCTTGGGAAATGTACCTTCTGTATTACAATGAAGGCTCGTGTTGCGGAGCAATTCTCTCCGAGAGTGAAGAACCAGGAATTCTGAACACAGGACTTGTGACTCTATCGCGATTCAAAAGTTCAGGGCCCCAGGTCTTGCCTTCCCGTGCGACTGCTGTTATTTTTACTCGTGTGCAATGCAGCACGTTGTCGGCTCCCTATCGTACGACCTCCTTCTTCCCTTACTCCATCTCCTCGCTGCGAGGTCTCTTCCACCAAATCATGGTTGCTCGCACATGGAAAAAGATCTTAATTCAAGAATCTCTATGGTTCCTTCTCTCTATGGTTCTTTTTGCCTCACTTCATTCTCTTCGTCCATTTTCGGGTGGAATAGCACACCGATTTCATCGCGACCCATGCTTTTACGAAAAGTTCTAAGAAACTGGGAATAGAGTCAGTGAGCGAGACGAGTTCTTGCCCGATCTATTCATGATTCAAGAATTCTTTTGGTTTGTATTTTATGATTGTTTTGTTCTATAAGGTATAGATTTCTTAACTTCGTCATTCAAATGAAGATACTGTTTACAAAAATCACATAAAATAGCCTTGAAAGCAGAGACAACAGAAGTTTTAGATGGCTGTGATTTTGTGTTTGACATCAGTTCCTTCATATGGATATATGCTGACACCAAATGCGGCCTTGTTATATCTTTCTACATGGATTTCGTACACGGTACAACGTTGTGTACTATAGTTATCATTATTGAACACAATTCTTTTTTGCTGTATATAATATTCGAAGCCAAGGTGATTGTTTCATTATATTGCGCCGCTGAATCAGTCTAATCTATGCACACGCAGTGTCGCCGAGATAGACACTAATGGAAAATTAATTGGAGTTACTTTAGAAATTGTCCACCTCCATCGGTCGGGCACCTGAGGCGATGATGCTCAGGAAAAACACTCGTCTCTATATACAAGTGGGTTTTGTATTTTAGGTGGCTATGTTAGGCAAAGGGTACCACTACCAAGAAGTTCCTGAATATTTGGGAACAATAGCGGTGTGGAGGATAAACCACTACTGGGAGCTTGGCAGGGTCACCGGTCGCGCTGCAAATAGGCCAGATGTACGCATAAATGTAAACGCGATAAACTGTGGAGTTGCACTGGCGCATATCTTTAGCCTTCTTTCGTTTCTCTTTGCCTCCCGGTTCAAACGAAGATACAGGTCTCGCCGGTGTAAGCGGATGTGGTGACTCACTCCGGTAATCGCTCCCAGCTGCGCTTTCATTATCGGCAGTTCTCGCGATAATTGATACCGGTAAAGAGTGAAAGTAGATTAGCTAATGTGCGCGTCGTGAAAAGCAAAACAACAATCGGCGGAAACAAGGACCGACTGTTTACACGTTGGCTTTGGGAATGGACGAGATGAACCCCAATGTAGGGGACGTTCGGTTGAAGTTAAATATTGGCATCACTGCTCCGGTGGCCGGTCCAAAAGACCATTGAGGAAAGAAAGTCGAACGATGGCAGTGACGGTTTACCTACAAATACATTACCATTACAAGCCAAGTGGTTATAAAGCCATGTAGACCTCAGGCTAACCAATGCGTTTGGAGCGCTTATAAACAAGACCTCACCCGTTTTAGAGTGACATAGAGATAGAAGAACCACTTTAGGTAGCGTTGTAGAGGAAGCCTATAACCTTGGCCTGGGCTTGGACAGAGAAAAAGGAAGGCACGAGGAATGTGGAGACCCAGATGCCTCGTTGTATTTGTTTGTCTATGATGGCTTCATTGAGTAGTAGTTAAAGCCCTTGACTAGTAGCTAAAGGCCCAACCAAGGCAGGAGAGAGGTTGCGATTCCCTTTGCTCTGAAGGATGGACTCCTAGAGGAAAATCACAGATGTGGCATTCCTGTGCACGTGGATCACTCGACAAGAGCGCAGGGGCACTGCAAAGCAGTGTAGCAGCTGCATTTTCTCTTTCAGCAGGCCGTGCTGAAAGAAGAATGCAGCTTCAGGCCTGGTATCTTCTCATAGGTTGCGCTCTCTCGCCTCATGCTTTGCTCTCTTACCTTAGTTTTTCACTGTCTTATCACAGCAGGGGCGTAGACCCTTAACCCAAGGTTTTGGACGGATTTCCTCCCTCTCTATTTACTGCTGGCTCACTTCGTACGAATACATTCGTATCATTGTGCAAGAACTACACAATTTTGGCCCTAGGGCATGCCTTCGAACCCTACGCGAACACACATGATAAATATGCACACGAATGGAAGCAGATTAACCATAGTACCCATTCACACGGGCAAGATCGTGTAATCGTTATATCGAACACCCGCCTCAATAGGATTTAAAGGAGGAATTCACGATTAGAATGAAGGTCGAAGAAAGGGAAACTGACCTAGTTGAGGGACCCACGGACCTCCTGAGGGTGCGAACTGACGCGCAATTCGCATGGAAAAATTTGACCTCGGCGACCTATCATGCCTCAAAGCTGGCGGGTCCGGCGATCTCCGCCCACCGATCATCTGATCACTCGCCGTAGTTCAATACGTGGCGAGTGATTAGATAGCTGAGAGAGCGT
>MU883359.1:0-14710 GCA_036418205.1 Ostertagia ostertagi | reverse complement strand
CACACGTTTTTCAGTAGAGCAGTGCCTCAAAGTACCGTGCTTCTCGCATGCAAGGCGGTTTCGACAGCATGGGGTGCCTTCTTTAATAGAGCAGCAAGGTTATTACTGGGTGAGCAGCTGTTATGTCTGTCGAAAAAAAAACTAGAGCGAAACTTTGGTCTTTTCCTAAGGAAAGTGCAAGTAGATGGTTCACTACAAGAGAAGCCTATTCGTTTGACCCCACTTTTAGACTCTTCTAATGTATCGACGACTTTAAACGGCCTTTGCTGAAGTGTAGACTTGTCTAACGTGGTGATGTGCGACTGCTTGTTTTGTTGAGTTGCATGTTACCAATTACACCACCGGGCGCCATTTCACCCCAATTCAACTTCGATGGTAAATTTTCTACAGCTTATCAGCACTCACACGGGCAAAGTGATGATAAAATAAGAGCAAGTAATGGCGGGTTCAAAATTACGTTTAGTCACTCGAGAAGAATTCGATGTAGATGGCTTCCAGTTTACAATTTATATGAGTTCCCGACAGATGTAACACATATTTGTATCATTTCTCGAACAAACTAATTACTTGATTTTTCGCTTGCTTTCAATAACTTCGAATGATTGATAATTTTTTAACCCGAATTTGAGCTGTAAGGCTGATATATTGGGTTGTCTCATAATTCCTGTCTCAATTTCGACACTTTTGTTTATCCAAGTTTTATCTCTTCTAGGAAACAACTGATCAATAACATAACCACCATCATGGTCACTGATATGCGTGCATTTGCTAGTGAGCGTTTGGAAGCTTCCAGCCCAGAATGAAGGAAGCTGGGGGTTGAAGAATTTGGAGAAGTCGTTTTTGGGGTGGTCGCAATCTTTAACTTTCTTCTCTGGCAGATGCTTATTCAGGGCGCAGGGGAGGCGATAGTCCGATAGAGCGATGCCAATGCTATATGGTGGATGAGGTATCGTGGCCCTGGCTATCTCCCTCAGAACGTGGTGAGTTGGCATTGCAATGTGAGGTCTCTGGCGTACATTCGGAGAAAGGAGAATCTGAGACGTTTCTGACGATTCCCTCGCAACCCCGAAGCCAGCCTAGAGGGCTATTCCGCGCTGACTTTAGCAATGCTTGTCTTCATACATTGAAGTGTTTCCCCCACCTAGCGAATCCAACAAAACGAGAGCGATATTCTCAGAAAACGGAGTTCGGGCTTTGGTTGAGCTGGTGCTTCCTAGCTGCGAGGTAGCCATCAGACGTGCCGCATGTTATTGTTGCAGTGGACTCATGACTCATTTCCACTGGTGACCGATTAGGGAAAAGCTCTGCTTTTGCCGTCCCAGAATGGATTTTCCCCAGATGGTCAGGCGTGCTTCCCGCTCATGGTCGGCCGAACCATAAGGTTTCCATCAAAACTTCACTCTGCAGCAGTCCTTGCCATACTGATGGCGTGTGCTGGTGCATCGGCTGCGCTCAGGTATCTGCTACAATACCCTGGTAGCAACGTGCGGAGGCACTCCCAATTTAGGGTGCAAGGGCGCTCATCAAAAATGACCGCAGGCCCAGTATGTAGGTTGAAGTTCATAGCTCGCTTTCGTCGGAGGTAAGCAAACCAGCCCTTTTGGCGTTTCGGCTGGGACCGTATGCTGAATGTTGGGGAGGGGATGGGGTCCCCAACGGTCGACGGTTTACTTCAACTCGGTTGGTACGATAGGAGAGTACTGACGCAAGTGGTGCAGCTGGTCCAGCAGCTCCGCCAGAAGGGCTGGTTTGCTCACCCCAGGACTAAGCCTTGGAGAGGGGACGGACCCGTCCTCTCTTTAAGGCTTAGTTCTGAGGTAAGCACCAAATTGTGGCGGTTCTAAGGACCGAGTTGAAGTGGTCCGTCCACCGTCGGGGACTCCATCCCCTC
The DNA here is from genome assembly GCA_036418205.1 of Ostertagia ostertagi. NCBI lineage: Eukaryota > Metazoa > Nematoda > Chromadorea > Rhabditida > Trichostrongylidae > Ostertagia > Ostertagia ostertagi. The sequence goes on along the minus strand of MU883359.1, from coordinate 12,819 downwards.
CCCAACATTCAGCATACGGTCCCAGCCGAAGCGCCAAAAGGGCTGGTTTTGCTTTCGTCGTTTCGTCTTTGCCGTTGCGATTGGACCACTAGCTCAGTACCCTATCAGTAGCAGAGACTGGGTCAAACACAGCGCTGATCTTCTCTGTTGTCCTCCTTGCTACAGAGTTCATTTGAGGATCGTAAAGCATAATCATTCATTATAGTCACTGACCTATTTTTATTCCTAGTTGATTAACCCGTTAAGGGCTTGCGCTTCCGAAACCATGCTGTTAAGGCTCTTGAAGCATACTTCAACATACTAACGTATTTCGCAATGAAACGGTCTTAGACGGAAGAAATTTGAAATTGAATAGAAATGCGACAGGAATTATGAGACAACCCAATACTTTTCTGTGGACTGATAAGCCCTAGTTCAATATCCAATGCAACTTCGGAAAGAGTTTAACGATTTGAGAAGAGAAGGCTACAAAAATCCGCTTGTCAATTGATTTTTGGGCTCTATGTATACAGTGATTTTTCCAATGTGGTCTCCAGGTGCGCTTTCGAGCAATGTTAGATTAGTTTCCATGCTGCAGAAGCTCCTTTTGCTGAATTTTCTCAACTTGTATTGATAACGGATAAGAATCAGAATGGCCATTTAACCAGGTCGAATAGTAATTGAAGTACAATTTATCGATTTGGAAATTTTGAAAGTTGGAAACTTTCCCTGCAGTCAATATTCAGACGAATGATGTCTGAAATATTATGAAACTTCCTCGTGATCCGCTTTGAAAATATAGAATTTCAGTTAACCTCTTGTCCTGTTCCTAAAGGCAGAGTTCACGAGGAAAAGGCGAACCCATTAGAAAGCCTGTAGAGGTGGCTAGTGGTGCATGGATGAAGCAGAAATCTCGACCCAGAAGCTGAGAAATGAAAGCGCTCCTTCGCCCGTTGATCTCCGCATGAGGCGACTTTCATCGGTGCTGCCCTCTTCTCTACTCTAACTCCCTCCCTGCTGAACGACTGGAGACTTGGACGGCGCGAGGGTGGGTCCACCTCGGCAGTAGCAGTGCGGGGACGGCCGTGCTGGATCGTCAAGGACTTATCCTTTGCTGCGAATTGCGGGACGATCCGCACCCTGAAGGGATACGCCTACTCCCCTTCTTCGATCTCCGGCCTTATTGAACAGAATGAAATCGTTCTACAAAGGGGTCGTAAGTCAGAGGTTCTTTTAGCAACACATAGTACAATCACAAAATTGGGTATTTTCAAATTTCACCTCGATGCTCGCTAACCATTATAAGTCGAGATGTTCTATGGAAACGAATCAACGACATCAACGGCAACGATCCAATACGCATCTTTACCTGAGCTCTAGGTAACAAGAAAAACAGGTTCATGAATGACCCATTCGTTACAAGGATCTAGAAGAAGTTCATGAAGTGCATGCGAATAATAATGCAGAATTTCTCACCGAGAAGGTCAAAGACTGTAAAGAAGAAGGCTATTCCTCTAGGAAGAAGGTTATCCGACAATGATCATGTCTTACTTATTGTTAGATGTCACCAGCGATGCCATGAGTTGTCTGCACATTAATATCACACCCAGCAACCAAATTCTTGTGATAAATTCACTTGATGAAATTAGGGTCGATAAAAAATCATGTGGTCCGACAGTGAAAAAAATGAAAAGAAACGTCAAAAAACAGAGGAATCCAAGGGGTCGGCAGCGAAATAAGAGATAATGGGCGTCGAGGAGAGAGAAAAGAGCACAAGACTGGAGAGGAGCATTACGGGTCAGCAATTACGACACAGATGAGGGACAAGCCCGTAAACTCTAGAATTTCACAAAAGACGGCCCAACTATCCCAGTTTCGGGACCGGTGCGAATAAAAAGCGTTGCCCTAGTAAATAATGCCGAGTCTCGGCGCCTGCCAAGGCGTTGTGGACTAATGCGCCATAGTGAGCTCGAAGTCCCGACCATGACAAACGAGTCACCTTGAATACGCGCCTTTGGTCGTGAGCAAGTGGAAAAAAGGCTTCATGTTGTACGAGCAGTTTCCTCGGCCTCGGCAGTAAGTTATTTCGCTGTAGCCATTTCCCACACTCCGCCCCTCAGCGGAGCACAATAATAGCGAAGCCACTTAGAGTGTAAGACGAGTAGTTGTAAGTTGTAAAAGATCTAAGTCACGTAGTTACTGAACGAAAAATGCATCCATGGGTAACTATGACTCTTCAAAGGGTTTGGAAGCAAAGGGATGAAAAATCGTGAAGGCTCCATGATGAGTGCCTTGTCACCAAGCCAATTAACATAGTTTCAGAGCTCTGCTGACATGAACTCAATCGATGCGGTAGATTTTTCAGAGGAAACCTGAGCAACGAACAGAGTCTTCCACAATATAAACACACAGTGAGATAAAAGGCACGTCTGCCGGTGGTCTACCGGCCAGTATGGGGCAGTCTCGCTGCCGAGCCAACAGCTGTTCGCTATGCACTCGAGAAAACGCATCACTCCATCAAAATCCACTACACGAGTGAGTGTACGACGTTCGAGGAGTGCAGTGACGTAAGGTAATCGGAAAATGCAAACGATTTTCGTTTTTTAGCTCTTCAGTTAGGTTTTATACCAAAAAAAGGTCGCTCTTCATAGAAAACTGAAAATAGCTACCTACGCAGGGTCAACCGTCACGTTTGACCGATTTCGAAAATTTCCACGACCCCCTCCCCCTTCTAGAGGGCCTCGATACGACCCCCCCCCTCAGGGTCACCCCTTCACCACCCTCGCCTGTCATCGCCATCATGGGGCTCATTCTATAGTATTCGATTCTGAGACCAGTCGACACAGCCCAAACTCCGCCCACTTTTTTCCTCCAAAATTACCGTCGAGGGCGGGGGGGGGGGAGTATACCATATACCTACCACGAAACCGCAAACATAACAATTTCCCTCTATTTCATCAACATTTCCTAAAGAGGGGGGGGGCTACACACCATAAAACGACAAAATTTTAGCGCGAAAACCGACTGCATCATCGCTTCCCTTGCTGTAACATTAACGCTACCTCGCAATATGCGATCCTTCCCCTTTTTCCAACCCAAATATGCACCCCCCCCCTCGTTGGACATTGTCCAACGCACGGTTGACCCCTGCGACTCAGCAGTGTTGTGGGGCATAGACAGATCAAAGGGATACTGTCGTCCACGCCTGCGCAAAGCACAGAAGATCGGCGACCTGCTGTCGTAGGGTACTATGCCCAAATAGGAGGATGTTGACGATTTAGGAAGGCCAGTCACGAGATTAATTGTAGATGGGAGTTCAATGGCTGCCGGAGATGGCGAAAATTTCCGGAGAAAAGAAACGGTTCAGGAATATGGGTGGCCGAGCGATGGATAACAGTGGAATGGGCATACCCGCCCTGAACATACCCGGCTGCGGAGAGGCCAGCTATAGTCGCCGAAGTCGCATATCCTTTTCGGTTGTACGTCCGTCCTCCTAGGCATGGATTTCACTTACCTTTCAAAATGGATAAGTTTCTTCTTTTACCTCTTTATCGTGAAATACTTGTTTAATCTGTTTAGCCCTAGCGTGAATTCATAGCGGGTAATGAAATCTGGTAATGAAAGGTCTGGAACCTTTTTGAATCGACTCTAAGAACGAAGCCGCCTGTCAACGTTTAGTTTCAAGAAGCGAAAACAGCAGTCAAGTCAATTCCTTCAGCAAAGGTTCACTAGTCAGCAATTGTGCGAAGCTGCAGAGAAAACGCCATCACGCAAGCCTTCAAAAGAGCATCCGACGAGCAATCTTACGATCCGGGACGATCGCTCTCAATCGCCGAAGCCAAGAAATTTAGTCTCACCCCCAGATTATTATGAATTGCGTCGTCTCGAAGGGCCATTAGACGAGCTGAACCAATTTTAAGAGATGAAGTGCCCGTCGATCGAGCTTTAAAAATATGGTGAGATGAGATTCAATTTCCTTGTAGATTCATTCATGCGCTTGAAAGCTAGATAAAAACGATAAAGGTCAACACCCTTCGGGATGCGCCACGCGTTCTGCTTCCATTCAGATTCGCAGCGGCATTTTGAATGCTACCTGGTGGCCTATGCAGTGATGGCCAGCTAATGGTCAACTCAAGCATTTCCATATTCCAAGCATCCTGATATCTAACCAATTAACTGTTCTCGAAGGGAACGAAGAAGCTCGGTTAGCCTGGACGGCGCGCGATTTAAGATTTGAACCCGGATCGTGAGTGCGGTAAGCAGCGCCACTTGCCACTGCATTATCTCACCTTAAGTGGGTCGCTCTTTTCTATGTCAACACATTGGTGTCATGAGCGGATTTCTACGAAGGGCATGTCCGTTATCATTTATGCCATGCGGTAACAGCTCTCTGCGAACGAATAATTAGGGTAGCAGACGGAAGATGTCGTTAAACATTACAGGACCGACGGGTATAGCGACAGCTTACCTGAACCTCACCGCCAGTAACGTAATTTGACTGCTCAGATTGAGCCCCATCGAAAGAAACGACTTGCCGTCTTTAGGCTGAGGAGTGGTGGGGCTTCCATGAAGAGATGCGAAGAGTTTGCTTTTCTTCACTTGTGCAATAAGGTTGCGAGACCTCTGCATGAGGCGCAGCAATTGCGTATGCTTTGAGCAAAGAGCTTCTGCCAGATGATGACTAACATCTGGAATTCTCACGAAACAAGCCCGGTTTCGGAAGCAAGTTGGCAAGAGCCCAAACTTCGAGGTAAGAATTCAGTTGCCCTGACTGAGAAGTTTTCCGTTAGGTGAGGCGATGTGGTTTTCTTGAATTGTAGTAAGCTTTATCGTGTGTCTGGCAAAAACTGCTGGTACATGGCTTGTTGGGTCAAGTGTTTTATGAGAATCTGTCTCCACTTTTATATTGATACGGTCATAGGAATTCCATGCTGGCTCACTGAAAGCACCACCCAAAATGGGGTTGGCTGAATATGGACTGGGGCCGTCTATGCGATAGGAGGCACCGCTGTGGCGGAATATGGCTTAGAAGCGACGCCATAAGGCGCCCAACGCCAGTCCATCCGCTCTGCTGGTCCACTCGATCTTCTCTTCTATAATATTGCATAATCTATGCCGTCTTAAAGGTCTCCATGCTCTCTCATCTTGAAGATTTTCTGTTTTTCCCGGCGCCCATTGTCACCTCTCCTCTAGCTCATACCCTTAAAAGATGTCTTAAAAGATTTTTTGTGTTTCCGACTGTTTCTCTTCATTTTTTTCTTGGGAGAGAGGAATCCCTAAAAGGTCGGAAATCGAAGATTGGGGAATATACCAAGTCGAAAGGCGGACAGTTCTCTTATGATGCGGAGCGTTCGCGTTTCGCAGCGAATGGTGGACCCCAGCGCCTAGCGAGACTGTACCCGCACCGCTGGCGTCGCCGCCTTCCCACCGACTGGCTAACCCTTCGCCGTCGGGCTCTTGTCGCGGACGCCCGCGGCTTTAGCAGCAACGCAGGAGCGCGCTAATGGCGTCAGTACCGATGAGATAGTCCCGAATGGGGAAATGGGAAGCTGGAAGGGTATCCCGTCTCTCGGGTTTGCCGTTTTTTCCTGTTTTTTTTTTCTTCATCCGGGTATCATTCACCACATCTACCTTGATTAATGGAATGCCTTCTAATCGTGTTCTCCATCTTTGTAAGCAAGGGTCGGCCTTTAGAAGTCCTCTCGATGCTGAGTCTTCCACTGCAGTGGTGCACCACTTTTGCGTCTCTAAACGTGTGCCAGGGCGCTAAGGACTTGAATCATTTTTACACTAGAAGGATCTGCTGCCCGCCCCATTCGCCCATTCGCCACTATGGAATTAATCTGTCTATTGTTTTGACCTGCTAGGTTCGGCTCGACCCGTGACTTCTGCCACTCTCCGCGCATCATATTGGCTACATGCTGGCTGGGATGCTGTTTATTATACAATTAGACTTCTCCGCAGCGTAGAAAGAGGTCCATATTTTTCCTCACCTTTTTTCTCCACTTCCCGCCGTCCACCTCCATCCCTAATTTTCATACTCGAGTGGAATCACCATATCAATTGATTCCTGGTCCCTGCTTTAAGCTGTCGGTTCACTTCGTGCGCCTACTTTCCTTTTCTTAGCTGGCTCTCACCTCACCAACTTGTTGCCGGAGCTCGCCTTTATCAGCTCATGCATCCTTCTCTATAAAATCCGTGGAACGCCCCAATGGGATGAAATGTTATTGAAGGCATCAAATACGTACGTGGATAACTGCGCTCGAAAATGTGTGTATTTATATAAGTCGTTTCAGCAGTAGTGAAGAAAGGCAAAAAAAAACTGCTAAAAGTCAATGGCCGTCTGTTCGCGGAGCAGGTGCAAACCCCGCCCTGTGATCAGCGCGCAAAGTAAGTTAGAGGTTTTAAGCGATTTCCTGCTTTCCTGGACCAACCACACAAGTACTTTCACTTTCGTGCATTAGCGTGGATGTTCAACCTTTTTTCTTTGCTGGCACTCATTCACTTTCTCCTTACTTCCGAACCACATACATACGTCGAAATCACATTGTGTATCGATGATTTCACCTCTGCTAATTTCTACGCACATTCCGACCACCCTGAGCACTTGAGCGTTCTCTTATGGCTAGTTTTCATCCATTGCTGCAGGTTTCTAACGAATGCTTACAAATTTCTACGGAACATTGGATGGAGACCCAGGCAAATCGGTAGGCAACTAAATACTATTAACAGGTTGTAGACCAAAAATGCTACGCGACCTTTCTAGGCAAGTTGTGAGCGGTCCATGTTGCATGAAATGGACTAAAAAAGTGAGTTCGAGGGCACCAAAACTGGCACCAGAGCGCCTTCGCCTGTCTCGGAAAAATCGATCATGGTCCGAGTTCGTGACTGGGCTCATTGGTTTATCACTATAGGTACTGTTTCACGAAAACGCCGATGCCGCTGGATTAGCTCGCCCGACTGACGCTACCCTTCCTGTTGACTTCGACCGCCCACGAGTTGTTGGAATGTGGTTCACCATGGAAGTTCTGGTTCTTCAATATTTAGTACCTGAGCATGTCGTTGCTCTATTTGATGTCTCCTAGTCCCTGCCTAATTCCATTGGAATTTGGCAAGCATCCTCGCTGCGTAAAGATATCAAACAGGTGAATTTATGAGGTCACGAAATCCCACAGTTACGCGTGTTCGGTCCTATCCGGATGGCTTTCCACACTTCAAGCATAACTGTTACCCCTTTAGCTGTAGCTCTTCTTTAGCAGGTTGTTCTTCTAGGCAGTTTCTAAATAGAGGCAAGAAATTTTATTTAGAGTTGCACCACCCATTCACAGCACGCCCCTTCCACCTTGGGTGTAGTTTTGATTTTATTCAGCCGCCATAACCTACCTGCTCATCCTTATCCAACACTGGTTTTACACGGTTATTCATGTAACAGAACAGGGATCTGCCGCAGATACGGTATTGCATTGAGGGGACAATGGACTATTTGAAACCGCATAATACTATCTGTGGCTTCCACGTTACGAAGCTTCCCGTATCTTGTGATAGCGCCGTCTTCCTAGTTCAACCGGGTCTTCGTATGAATCATGTCTGCTTCGTACATCTATGAGCTTCACCCGACCTCTATAAATGTTTGAACGAGATAACCCTAAGGTAGCGACGAATTTTGTGACAGGCACATCGACTTTAGCGCTTTAAGCATAGTCAAAAGATAGATGTGATTGTAAACAACGAATGATAAAACGACACGGGTGAAGGAAACATTCTGAAGTTCCTATCGATTTTCGGACCTTTTCATAAAGCAAAGAGATAACGAGTGGATTAGGCGGAGCAAATGCCCGAATGGTCGGAAGATGTCGCTCCACAAAAATGAACAGAAAATTGGCTGTACAAACGCATCTGCACGACTGTTTGCGGGCTGTAACAAACGCTCGCCGCTCAGCCCTCGTTTAACACACCCAGCAAGCAGTTGCTCGATGCGTCGATTGTGCAGGCGTCAAAAAGATGACGGATGGAGTTTCCCTACAAATTGAGAGCATGCCGCTGATCAAAGAACCGCAGCTGCTGTATCCTTTTTTGTCCACTGTTGCTACTTGTCCTCTCGTCGGTGCGACCAACGCAGATGTGAAGAGTTGACAATAGCATGACAGAGATTCAGCTGTCAGAGTTCTTTCGACTGTAGAAGAAAAAATCGAAAGAGTAGAGAGAAAGTGAAGCTGACCAATGGGACCACTGCAGGGGCGTGGCGCAGACCCCGCCCACGTGGTCAGCGCTTTTGATACTTGGCAGTTTTTGCCCCTGTGGTATGTACAAAACGATGGAGGGGAATGTCATTGCATGTTTGTAGGAGAAAGCCGTAGCAGATGGGGCATGATGAGGAGGTGGCAGCCCATGGCGGTGTCTCCTATTACACGCTTTTCAGTGGATATCCTCGGATCCAAAAATAACCGCGAAGGTTCGAGGCAAAACAGCGAAGGGACGTAATCATGAAGGCCATGGGTGGAAGGTTGTATTCTCGAAAAATTTAGCACAAAAATTCAAAGAAAATTTATTGATAACTATGTCGCTAGACCAACTGCTTGCTTTTCCGACTGACGTGAATTCGATTAAATTCTTTTTGAAGCGGTTTAATTGGTCAATATAATAGGTAAATAGAGGGGTTCATCATATCTTGTCCAGTTAGTGCGCTGATCATAAAGCAACGCGATAAGCGCCGCGCTAGACAAAGTTCCGCCTGCATCATTCCTTCTCCGTAAGTGCTCGTTCCCTGCAAAACGACCACAAGTCCGCCTTTCTTATAATTGTTCCAATTTCTCACAATTTGTTCTCAAGTTCCATGAAAGAATGGGACTCTGAGAGCAACTTTTAACTGTTCTTCAGCGTTGGCATGGTGTTCCATTCGTGTCCTTTGATCGGTCAACTTCTTCACGGCAAAATTTGTGTTTGCATCCATTATTCCGACGCTAGCTTTTAATTCTCTTTATGTTGGAAAAAATTCTGAGCTTCAGTGCTTCTCCTGCTTCCATTCCTTCGACCCCTAGACGAGTTCCTGTCATCTTAGCCTTTCTTTAGGCTAAAATGCGCATCATTACGAAGTGATGTAGTGCCTAGTGGAGCTGCTGCTCGATCTGCACACCCACCAGTGATGCTTTCCTTTCAGCGTAGCCTTCACTGAGACCATCTGTCTGAGAAGGGCATACTGAGGATTTTTGGATAGGGTCGTTTAGGGGTTTTTAGAGGGAGATGGTTTTTGGAAGAAAATTGCGGAATACACGTATGTATTAGAACAGTTAGATTGCATGCCTTGTATAAGGCGGTCACATCTACTTCTGTTTTTTTTTAGCATTTTGGAGCATTTTTGGCGAAATTACTCAAGCCACACTAATCAAATCAAATGGGCGCTATCGCAATATACGGGAGCATCCTCTAGGACTAAGCCTAGGACGAGCAGGAGCTCCAGGGAAAATGAAAATGGCTCACGCATTTGGAGTCTCTCCTCCTCGAATAAAGCTCAGTCCGTTTTATCAAAAAAAGCATGTTTTATTCGGTATTAAATGCATTGCCCTCACAATGCCCCGTATAATGCGATAACGCTCAAGTTTACATTCTGCAGGAACCGGGTTTCGACTTTTTTCTATGACGCCACATTTTCAACTACCCAAAATTTGGCGTTTCCAAAAACCAGACATCGTGAACTTCCTCTTTTGCGCTGCTTTTTTAGGCAAGTGGATGACAGAAAAGGTCCATGGAATAGGCTAGTACTGGAAAACCCCTTTATTCCATTTCTGTTAGTGTTCTACATATGTTTTACAATCATATCATCTTTTGTGGGGGTCCGGTGGTAGCGAAACTATGGTAAAAAAAACAACCCTTCGGCGATTTTTGGGAACAGATTGCCATTTCCCCTCAGTGAATTGGTTGGATATTATTACTGCTGACTGCTGTTCACCGAAGAAATTTTTGCTCGGTTCTAAAGTCTATGATGAGAAATACCTTCACTCACACCAATTGCACGATGTAAACATATGCTTCCCTTATACCTTTTTTTCTCGTGGAACTTTTGAATTCAAATTCTGAATCATTTTACGTTGAAGAGCGTTCACGTGTCTGTAGAAGCCGTGGATGTTCTCTAGCAGTTCTTTCTCTCGAATCGCGATAAGTCTCCTCAGGTGCATCACTCGCCACTTTTTTATTCTTTCAAAAATTGCACAGATGGAGGAACAAATTTAATGGCAGTAATTTGGTGAGGAATATGTACCTAAGGTATGAATAATGTGAACGACAAGTTCAATCTTCTTCGTGCAGGTGATTGGGCCACTACATACTAAACGACAGGAATTACCTAATGCAACCCCCTATTGAATGTGGTGGCACCTGGTGCTGCTTACCACGCGCGCGGTCTGGGGATCGGATTCTGGGTCGTGCATCGTCCAGGCCAACCAAGCCTTTCATCCTCCGGGGTCGCTTGAATGGTACCAGACTTGTGTGGGAGGATAAAAACACTGACTTGAACATCGGCTGGCCCTCGCAAGTCTTTGCATAGGATAAATCGCATTCAAATGCCACTACGAATGTAATACAAATTGGAAGTGGAAATGCGTGCGGCATTTCGAGGGATTGGTTTAACGGCAAATGCTTTATTCCTTTTATTTTTCAACCGCTATTATGTATTTGCCCCTACCCTCCTCCCTCCCTCCCGTTCAATGCCATGCTTGGTGGAAGTGTGAGGACGGATGCTGTCGACACAATTGAGTATGAGGTCGCTCTACTGAGGGGTCGTGAAAATTTGATATCAACACAATTGAACGACACTATTTACCCTTTACTGCCCCACTCCTCGAGAACTGAGCCGGGTTTTTATCGAAATTTGTCCATGACTGTGGATTTGGCTAGAAACTTGCCTTCAGGGGTAATTCGACCCGTAGAACACGAATATCACATTCGTTTACCGCTAGAACGCCTGGCGCTCGCGCCAGAAGCGCCGGCGCCAAAAGGCGCCAGAACATCTCGGATCACCAAATTCGCTGGAAACTTGTCTTCAGAGGTACTTTGACCCGTAGAACATGAATATCACATTAGTTCGTTGCGAGTGAGCCTGTAGCCTGCGCTACGAGCGCCCGCGCAAAACTGTTGTGATAGCGCCGGCGCCTGTGGCGCGGGCGCCAAGCGTTTTCGCTCTAAACCGGTTATATTCGTGTTCTACGGGTCAAATTACCCCAGGCAAGTTTCTAGCCAAATCCTACAGTCATGGACGATTTTCGATCAAAATCCGCGTCAATTCTTGAGTGGGGCAGTAAAGGGTAAATAATGAACGGTTGAACCTCGCTCCCACTGTCCGTGATCTGATACTCTGGCTTTGCAGGATCTGAGTAAACATGACTTTGCAGGAAGTGAGCGCATGCATCTGTTGGTCCTCCAAGTGGCAGAAATTTGATCAGTCTCAAAGAGAAGATCGCTGTTCGAAAGTGATAATGCTGTAAGGTTTGATAACTGTGAGACAAACTTACGAAAAAAATCCTACCTGACTCCAAAGGAATCAATGAGTGCAAACGGTGATGGCGAGTCCACTTGCGCCGGAGAACGTATCTATCTACACATTTACGACTATGAAACTAAGGTAGTGGTTGTTGCTTGCTTTTGCTGCCTGTGCCTGTCATGCCATGTCTTTCATTTGTTTATGATTTAAAGCCAGTTGAGCCAATCGGAAACGATCCGAAACCCTCGAAATGGGACCTTCTTTGATCCTGTCCCGTTGATTCTCGCTTTGGATGATTCAGCGACCTATGCAGAGGAAATTTGGATGATTTGATACATAGCTGTGCGGTACGACTGAACAAACCTGGCTAAACATCTGAACTGGCACATTTCCAAAAGGACCACCGCCCTTGGCGCAAGAAATGATCACGACCTGGAGTGGAGCATAGTGTATGCTCTAGAAAGGAGTTTTATCAAAGTTGTTTACCTTTTGAAAATGAGTCCTGGTTGAGTGAATAAATCCAGTTCAGAATTTCAGTAATGCTGAAAATAGCTGGTTTGAGCTCAAACATTTTTTCCTTGCCGGTTGTTTCACCATCAAGCAGGCATAGCCCGAGCTCTCTAGGAGGAGGTGGATCTAGCTATGATCTGGCACGCGACATTTGCCATGATAAGGTCTTACTGGGTCACAATGCACCCTTTGTCGCGATACGATCCGCTTCCTGCTTCACTCGAGGGGCTTCTCTTTGTAGTAAGCATTTTGCTCTTTATTCGGCTTCCAGTTTATCGTACCATATGCACCTAACTCTCTATTCACTCGCAGTTGTGTTTCAAAGGGAATGAGATAGATGGCAGGCAGGCAGAGAAATAACTTGGTGATATCTTGCCTCGGTAAAATTATTATTGTGATTACATTAAGGAATTCTCGGGACTCACCACATATCATGGTCTTGTTCGCATTTACAACTCGAACACTTGGCCTTCCCGGATATTCTGGTGTGTAGTGGTGCTGTCCTGCCTCTCGCTGTTTATGATTCATGTAAGTTTCCTTGACATGCATACTCTTTACTTTGTAATTCGGCTTTTTGGCAACTGTTCGTTTGGATTGCTTACTCATAGAAATCTCATCCTGAAAATGTAGTCGTTGTGAAAGATCCATTCATAGCGAGCTCCTCGCATGGGCGCCAGCAACATCTCCATCCGCCCTCTCCCAAAGCGTTTAATTTCAAGATCGCCAAGCGTTTGGGCGGTGTCTTCATGATGAGCTTGAAGGTCGAGCCGATGATCGCTTTTTTGTACATTGGACGTCTCTAGTTTGTGACAGCTCTGATTGAACAGTCATCACAAAATTGCACTGTGTGCTCGGCC
>MU883358.1:0-12151 GCA_036418205.1 Ostertagia ostertagi | reverse complement strand
TAGCCTGAACTGTATAACTTCGTATAATAATCGAACTAGGGTTATTACTGGTATTCAGAGGGCCGTTCAGGAAAAATTAACCATGGTTCTGTGGTTCCCGCATGTGCCCCTATATCATGCAAAAGACCGTTTTCAAAAAGCTTGGCACACCCTGAAAGACCTTCCTTGTAAGTTATCCGGTGCCTAATATTAGATGTTTGTTGGACCACAAAAGCGGCGGAAATCAATGCACACAGCTGATGTGCAGCTTTTGAATAATATAACGTAAGCGAGACTAAGTACAGAACAAACTTAGAATGAATGCTCTGCTCTTCTCGAGAAGGTGTGGTTCCACACGAAATCATGTAATGGCAGAATGTGCGTGAAATGTGGAAGTGAATGGAAGGAATCAAAAATCGCGGGTTTGAAAAAGCGAGAATACAAAAATATTTTGACACTGTGCCCTTTCGATGTGGGTAAAACGAACGGAAAGAAAACACACGTCATCACAAAAGCGAAGGGTTCTCGACGTGGACAGAACACGTTCAAACCGTATGAATTGATTCAGTTTTGTCGATGGTCCCAAGAGCGTCAACTGTGTCGAATCCAAAAATTTCCACGACCCCTTCCCTTTTAGGGACTCGTCTACCCCCTGCCGTAACACTTGATGAGATTCACTTGGGAATACGACCCCTTTACCACCCCTCACCACCATAGTTCAATTCTGCAGCAATTGGTTTAAGCAGGGTCAATCCTATGTTGCGACAAGTGCCAACGGGGGGTCGTATTTTGTCGAACTTGTAGGGGGGGCGTACTCGATTGAATTAAAGATTTTATATGTGAGATATGGCGAATACTAGAGTGTTTTGTCCACTCCCCCCCTGCTCGATGGCCGTTTTGAAGGGAAAAGTGGGTGGAGTTAGGTGTGTCGACTGGTCTCAGAATTAAATACTATAGAAACAGCGACCATGATGGCGAGGGTGGTGAAAGGGGGGGGGTCGTGAAATTTTTGATTGGAAGAGGGGGGTCGTAAAAAATTTCCGAAAAGTCGCAACGGTAGGGTCGACTCTGGTTCCATTCGCCATTTGGCACACTTCAATTTCAACTCCTTTTCTCCCTTCAGAACGACCACCGAGAGGGGCTAATATGTCTCAAGAAAGAAAGTTCCACTTCCCTCTCACGCCTATTTTCCTGATCATTTTGCCAAAGTCGTAAACCAGTGGAAAACGACTCCTCCCCCGTAACCGCGCCCTCTTCAACTTTCAGGAACACCCCCTTTGAACATCTGACCTTCGTCCACCCCAGTTATGACCCCACGCCCGAAGATCGGCTAGATGGTAACACAGTGGACCTTTGGAGGGCACTTGGCCAACAGCCACCGATCGCTTATCACTTCTTTCAATCGAAATTAGCTCCTGGTGAGTGACCCTTTCATACCACAAAGCCTGTATCGAAGTGATGCATGAAGAGACTGGATATAATAGGAATCGTGTAATTGTTTAAGTGTTTACCTATGCACATAAGATTTCAAAAAATATTGCCTTTACTTTACTTTTCTTCCTACCTCTAAAGTATATAAGAAGGCAGGGATCCGAGTGGTTAGACGTGTAGACTCACGTCTGCGCCTTTGAAAGCTACGAGTTCATTCCCTGCCGAGGGTAAGAAGAATAGGTTCCTGAACAGTGAATCAAACACCGTATTGAACCACAATAGGGATGCGTTCTGTGGAGCGTTTCTTCTATTCAATGAATGTCATCGTGTGCGCCAGAAATGACCGAACGCTCTGTCATTGCGAGCAAAACATTTGTCGAAAATTAATCAGTCAAATAAGGAACAAGTTTGCCCTGCACCACTCGATTGATACTATTACAATACAGTGGACTAGGTTTTCACTAGAAGTTTAAAGGAATCCTTCGCGGAAAATTCTTGCATTCTTTCTAACATGAATATGTCAGTTGTGATCACTGGAAACAGCACACAAAGTTTCACGCATGAAGATTCGGTTTCCGAAGAGAAACAAACGTACAAAAACTACACTCTATGGACAATCGAAGGTAAAGGGCGGAGCCAGGCGAGGCATGGAAAGAAGTCCGCCTTGGCCGGCTACGTACCAGGCGACGCAATGAAAGAATCGGGTTAAAGCGCGCGATTTGGAGAGTAGAGACAAATCGATCGATAGAATAGGAGAGTAGGTGTGAGATGTGAATGCAATAAGTCAAAAGGCCAGAAAGAGTTTCTAGTGAAGGCACTCCAAGAACCAAGTGGAAGCATTCCCCGTCGCCAGCATTTGTGACAGATGTCCGGCGGGAATTTGAACGCGTAGCAGCCCTTTCCAATTTTTTTACCAAACAAATGCAAATTTTCTGTTCTTTTTCATTTATCGTGGACGATGAGTCTCAAGCCAGTGATTTATGGCTGAAATAGAATCGTGATTTTTCCGTGAAGGATTCCTTTACCTCACAGTGTAATTTTTGCTATTTGTTTACGGGATCCCACACGGAGCTGTAGCAAACCAGTGACAAGCTTGAAAAACAAATTGCTGTTATCAAGAAGCTGATTTATGACGAACTGACTCGTCAGTGCATCTACCCATTGAAAATAGACTTCCGTGTCTAGAACTGATAGTAAAAACAAGTCCGTAAAACTAGCCGTAGGGGAAAGTCACATAGTTTTTGAGCTCAACAAGAGAGGTCATCACATAAGGAATTGTCTAAGTTGGACAAGCATTTTGAGATACGCACACACTTTCAAATTGGAATTGCAGTGTGTTTCAAAAGAGAACATCGCCATTCACGACTCTATGAGGCAAGGTAGTGCCTCGCAGGTCTCTCTTTTTATGAAAGCCATGCTTGTAAACAGTGACGTCTACAAACTCGTGTCTATCTATAGGTTTCTTAAGCCATGAAACTAGTAGCACAACTCACTTCATCGTTAGAGGGCCTCCAAACATATACAGGGGTGGCCAAAAAAAGAGACACTTTGCCCATCGAACTTTTCGTCGCACAGGGTGCCGGTTAATGAAAGTTTTACGGTGAAATATTCCTTAGGTGTTCCCCCGTAAACAGAAGCAGGCCCTCCTTCACTGCCCCCGCCGTCTTCAGAATATGACGTCATCTGCCGCCACCGTCGAGCTCAACGAGGCTTACCGTAATCGCTCCGGCCTGAAGCTGCTACATAATTTCTTCAATGGATTAACTGTTGAATAGCTTCCAGAGACATTAGCTGTGACTATGCAAAACCGCTTTTGACCAGCGTTTCAGGGACGTCGTAATGGTCTATGGTACCTCGACGACCTCGTTGAGCTCGTACCGTGAACCATGTTTCCGTGGGAAAATCTTCTGATGTCGTCGGTGTAGAAGGCTGTCATGTAAGTTTAGATAGATTAGAATGTGCTCTTTAATACTGAGTTGGGGGCAGTCGATTTGATTCTAGCAAAGTGTGATTAATGCTGTCTGAAATGTGGAGTCAAGTGTCTCTTTTTTTGGCCACCCCTGTACAGATGAGTACTTTTGAGCTCTCTCAAAACGGAGATCGTACAAAATCTAGCAGATTTTCAAGGCTTACAACTATGGATTTTGCGATTAGCGCATTAATTGTGGGCCGCTAGTGGGCCAGAATTCACACTACAAATCGTGTTAGAGGAGAATTGAAACTGGCTTCTTATGTGAAGCATATATTCATTTCAATTTTCATTCTTATTCAGGACGAAAAGTGCTGATAATTCGCGAAAAACATGCATTTCGACCAGAATTTCAATGACAGAGAATCGGCCCTTTTCAGGTGTTGCTCAGATTCTGGCTGAAAATGCACATTATTCATAAATTTCTCGCGATTCTTGAATTTTCTGCGCAAACGGTCCTTGCTCTTTCGCATTCCAATCTGTTTTCTAATCACTGGTTTCTAAGTAAAAGAGCTCTTCAATTCCATTTCTAACCCTTCAATTCAGCTCTTTAAGATGGTGTGTGACCAAGTGTCACATAATAACAATAACAGAATAAGGTTTAAGTGTGATTGGGAGGGAGAGGTATCAAGTTTGGGAAACTCGACGCATTTAGAGCAACAGTAGACATCACCTTTCACTATAAACCAGAATCCTCAAAGCTGTTCCGGTGATAATAATTTATACTTAGTGCTCCACATATAGGAATAACAATTCATTACTAGATAAATAAGAGAAATACTGGCAAATAAATAATTGATAACTAAAAAAGTTGTTTCCATTCATGTGCGTCATTACAAAGGCGGATGGAACAGGAGTCTGATTTCAAAGGCACGATAATGGCTCTTGTTCTCTTCAAAACAGATATGCCTTGTAATGCACGCTTCATTCCTTCAATATTAAGTGCGGCTAGAAGTGCACTTTGCTGTAAATGCTCCGGTCAACTAACTAAGTAGTTGCTTGACTGATTAATAAGGTTAATAGGATATGGTTGACTATTGCCAATTAGCACCACTTAATGTATCGTGAATGGCGGTGGAGCCTCAGTCTACACGATGAAGTGAGAAACTTCACTTTGCCGTCTCAATCTTGCTAGAATTCCAGGCGAGACCACTTGGTATTATCTTCCAAAGCCTTATTGAAATTTTCGAGATTTCGCTTTCAAAAGGATTAAAGACACGTTGTCATCTGTACTGGACTCTAAGGCTACCTCGCAAAATTAGCACATCTCATCCAATTGTTTCAACCCTGTGAAAGGCATGAAACCAGTGACTTAACCAGAGACGATTAGGAAGTAACTTGGAGATGGCAAAAAGAACCGTTGAGATACCAGAAGACCAGTTTTCAAATAGCCGTACTAAAATAACAATAGAAATTCAGGTAAGCAGGAAAACATCACGCTCGACTCAAGAGCTGAGAAAACGAGTAGATGACACCACTGTCCTTGATAAGAGAGTTCGATCGATGTGGAGGAATGTTGACGATAACAATGGGATAAGCGGGCGCCCTCAAATAACTTCGATGACCTCCGCGACGGCCCTCTCTTCGAATTCATTCTTGCGAAGGAAAGGAATTATATGATCGGAGTGGTATGTGATTGATAATCCGCTGACCAGAGATCGTGGCGATAAACTGAAGAACCAATCGATGGCCATGGTTGATCAGTGACCACGGCTGCTTTCAACTTGCAAAGATCAAAGCATAGATAACATCTTTATTACATACATGATTTCAAAAGCACAGCGAAAAAAGACTATCGATGGCTGAAGAAGAGGAGACCAACGCGATGAGAAGACTTTGCACATGAGATCGAGATATGGCACTCTCAGATTCAGAGATCTGACAGCTTTGAACCGTAGCTTATCGCATCCATTTCAAGCTGGACATTATTTGCGACGGCCTTTTTTTGCTCCTGAAGTTATTGCGGAATTAAAGACCAAGTTTTGACCTTCTGCTTTCATTTTATATTTCTCTTTCATTTTTCACGACGTCTTTCAAGAAGCAAACTTCGTTCGGCTACGTAGACAGAGTGTATCAATTGGCAAACAACTTCACCTGCGTACCATTGCTGATAGTTCGGAACGACGTGGACTTTTTGCGTGGCCACGCGTCTGACAGCGATATTTCGAGCGCCTAAATGGAATTAGTAAACACAAGTGTTATGACTGGGGTTACATGATAAAGCGTAGTGCCTACCGGACTAATGCGTTCCTTAACCAGCAGCGGTTCACTGTTGAGTGGCGACTCCGGTGGCTCCAACAAATCCTCATCTCTTATCACCGATCGTGTATTGGCTACAAAAAACGTGATATACTATGAGAGCTCTCACTGAGAGGATGCAAAATCAGAGAGTGGGTGCAGGTCAGAGGGGTCATCAGCGGACGCACGCGTAGATTTAATATCTGTTGCATGGTTCTACCTCTAGTTAGCCTTCGGATGCTCAATCAATTTACTTGGAATAGATCGCGTCGTATATTGTTGATTCAAGAGCTCTTGAAACTATGAAGGTATCTGAAAGATCGTTGCTAACAACGGTGGAAATTTCCTAACTACCGAATATTTCCAAAGAAGAGGTGCAACAATTTGACTGAGCTTCATGAGGACGAAAGGGGAAGGTTCAGTTCAGCTTCTTCCATGAATAGCGGCAGCATATAAGTCAAGAAGGCTAGAAAGAGCTATGAGGGATGCATCGTAACGGTCCGAAGGCGCGATGGTTTTCTCCTCTTGTGGTAGTGTTCCAATAATTTGGAAGCTTCTTCGAAATGTTGCTCCCGAATTTGTGTAGCACTAGTCAGGGCTAGTCAATTCACGAAAATAGCTCATCCAGATGAGATATTAGAAAAATACGACCAAGATTACTGCTTACCGTACGACCTGTTGAGTTGCGAGAAACTTCGAGAACGATTCCAGGGCATTCGGGGCAAGCAGCATGCTAACCGCCGAAATTCGGTCATCCGAAAGTAACATAATGGTTGACATACCGAATGAACACCGATGAACACCTTAAATCAAAGAAATCCCAATGATAAAAAGTTGAAGTATACAGCATAAAGTGATCCCCGTTCGAGATACGCCATGCATCCTACGTCCATTCAGATGGCAATGATATTTGATTCCACTTGTACTTACAATGACATTTCAACTAACAAGTTCGGAGAGCTGGGAATCGGGACTTCATGTATGAGATTTGATCCGGAGCAAGGTCAACCGTCACGTTGGACCAATTTCGAGAATTTTACGACCTCCCTCCCCCTTCTAGAGGGCCTCGATACGACCCCCTCTCAGGGCCAACCCTTCACGACCATCCTCCTCCCTGCCCTCGCCTGCCATGGGGCGATTCTATAGTATTTGATTCTGAGATTAGTCGACACAGCCAACTTCGCCCACTTTTCCCTCCGAAATTGCCGTTGAGCGGGAGGGCGGGGAGGGGGTATATCGAACGTGCGGCAAAATTTTCGCACTCAACCCAAAAGCCCACCTACAACAATCCATTCTCCGTTCCATAAACATCCCTTCCCTTACCGTAACATTGACGCTCCTCGCTACCTCGCGAAATACGATCTCCACCCCCTCGTTGGACTTTGTCCAACGGACGGTTGACCCTGACCCGGAATCACTTCACATGCGTGGCGCCACTTTCCTCTGCATCGCCCCTAGCTTCGTTGAAACTAGCTCATTCCAGTCATTCTGCGCATGTCTTTTTCAGCCACTAGAATGACCTCTGGGAATTCTATCGTGATGATTTTAGCAAAAAAAAAACAATACATCGTCTCAGTTAAGTCTGCTTTCAACGAGAATTCCAGAGGAACTTCAAGGTGTAATCAAATTTTTCGCAAGATAGGAGAACATATTGGGGTCTAGCACTCGGTATGCACCTGGGGTGTGGAAAAGGCTTTGAGTAGCCATTGGACCGTACCTGAAGCCACCATCGTATCAAAGTGCTGCTATGAGTGATTTCGATGAGGTGATTGATATGGAGAAAGGCAACAAGTTGAATGCCGGAATAAGGGCATAGAAAAAGAAGGTCAACAATCAGAACTGTGCCGATCACATAGAAATATACTTGTGCCGACTCATAGCCTGCACTCGCCATCGTCTAAAAACATTTACAAATGCAATTGATCAGATTCGACAAGTTACTGATTCTTACCTGCTGCCGCTGCTGCAGTCACTTGCCTTCTTTGAACTGCGATGCACTCGCCGAGTGTCTTCGTTGTTCAGCGTCCCGTTCTCCTCTTTGAACTGACGAATCGTGCGGAGTATAAACGCGTAACATACCTAGAAACAGGCTTACTATGTATGTATTGCATATTATTTTATTTATTTATTTTTATTCTTATGTATACAGCCATTTCATTAATAATGTTGAAAGCGGACTATCCATTCATTTAGCGCGACAACACCTGGCTCTAGCGCCGTAAGTGTCGCCGCAAAAGGGCGCCGAACCCCTTTCGGATCACCAAATTTCCTAAACACTCGTCCAAACACGAATATCAAACCAGTTATTGTGAGTGAGCTTGAAGCCTGCGCCACGGGCGTCACCCTTGGGTTCATTTGGCGCCTGTGGTGCGGGCGACTGGTGTTTTCGCGCTGAACTGATGCACTATTCGTGTTCTACGAGTTTAAATACCTCAAGAGACATCTCTCAAGCCAAATCCACAGTGATGGCCAAATTTCCTTGAAAATCCGGCTCAGTTTTCTAGAGTGCGGCAGCAATGGGCCAATTGTGTCGAATTTTGTTTTATAGTACTCGATTAGAATACGTATATTTTTACAGTTATGTAGGCGTTCATCCAGTAAGAGGGGGCATCAAGTGGCTGCCCCATCCCCTAGACTGCCTACACTCCCCCTGGCGCACAGGTTTCTCGAAGTACGGGACCCCGTGAGCCAGGGGGAGTGAAGCCAGTCTAGGGGGTGGGGGTGAGGGCAGCCACTTGACGTTGCATCACAATGCCCCCCCTTACCGGATGAGCGCCGTTATGTATATCGTATAAGCCAAAAACGTGTTGAAAGCTCGACTAGATCAAGAAGAAAACTCAGCGCACCACGACGATGGCGAGAACGAGAAAACACAGTAAGGAAATCATCAACATGCTCAGCGTCGCTATGTCGATGTGCCACGGCTTCTCGTCTGAAAATTTAATTATTGTAAATACTAGCTTTCAATCATCGAAGAGAATGGAAGTCTGAGGGACAGCACATGGAAACGTACCAGTCGTGGGAAGATAAGGCGACGATGGCGGAACAAGCAATCCAAGACCCATAATTACACTAACGACCCAACTGAAAAAGCAAGACATCACGCTAAATACACGCATTTTTCGTGATCTATGGAAATGATCATGTAAACACGAAAGGTCGAAACTTCAAGCAGTTTGCTCTTCAAGCGCAGAGAGCCCCTCCACATCCTGACCTGAACGAATCAAACCCGATGCTTTTAAAGGGGTCTTGAAGGCCATGCCCCAGGATCACATTGGTGTGGCTCTTGCACACGAATGCGAATGTATTGGTGCGAAATGGGCCGCAGTAAAGAAAAAAGGAAAAGAATCCGTCGAAAACGCTAGGTTAAGGGCTCACTCACCTTCCTAATCGGCTGTGCTAAGGGAATGAGAGACTAAGCGCGGAGAGGAGAGTATGAGGCGAGAGAGCGCTACAGATGAGAGAGCGCCAGACAACAGCGAAAAAATCTGCAGCTTCAGCAGCTTACTTTGCAAGGCCCAAGCGCTCTTGTCGGTTGGTTTCCGTGCACGGGAACGCCACATTTGTGATTGTCCTCTAGGGGTCTATACTACAGACCGAAGGGAAGCGTTCACACGACCTCTGCCTGGGTTGTGCCTTTAGGAGCGCATTCAGATCTATCGAACAACTTTACTAGCCTTTACATGCACGTCATCAGACTAATGTACTACTGATTATGGACGCAAGGTCCTACCTCAAAGCCTCACGACGGCGGTAGCAGATGACATCATATCCTGAAGACGGTGAGGGCTGTGAGCAATGGCTTGCTTCTGTTTTTGAAGGGACATTTAAGGAATATTTTGCCGTGAGACTTTCTTTGAGGAGAGTGCACTCTGTGACGAAAAGTTCGCTTATGTTAATCATAGGCTAGTCTCAATTGACCGCCCTTCCCCCGTATATTAAGTCGCCGCAGAAGTTCGTGCGTATTTTTTGGATCTCGCACCAGAAATTCACTTGGCTACTTCTGACATAGGTTCGATGAGGGATCTAAATTTCTAAATTAAAAGTGAATCGCGCTCACCATAGTAGCTTTCAGCAAGTTCAAAGTGGAAAAAGCAGGAGCCATGTTCGTCAGGCATTTCTTCATGATCTTCTACTAAAGTGCATTGAGGCCGAAGTCAGACGCAAATGTGCTCTGCGATACATCTTCCTGTCGCCGCTCATGATGCGGTATCAGAACCGTTAGATATACTCGACTCAGGCGGCTACGGCCTTCGAAAAAGCCTGATTCAGGAGAATCAGTGTCGGATTAAGGTAGCTGCGCTTTCCCAGTAAGGCAATCCGTATGGGTAACTCCCATTTGGCCAACATACCGTGATGTTTCAGGAGCGTATTTTACGAACTGTATCCTTTCTCACAAAATCGAGTGTAAACTCGAAAAGTGCTATTCTATACCACATATCTCGGAAACTGGATGAAAAAGGAGCGTTAAGAGCGTTAAGCATTCATCAGCTGCTTTTTGAGAGCACCACGCATACAACCTCCATTCAGAATCGCAGTGGCATGTAATATTGGACATACTCGGGGATGCAATGACCTGCTAGGGTAGGCAGTTGAACAGTTCAAGCTTCTACCTTCCCATGTAAACCGGGCATTTTTCAGGCGACCCCGAAGAAAATGAAAGTTTGGCGGCCGGACCGTGAGAACGATTCGAAAAAAAAGAAACAGAGAAAAAGAGGAAGCAGTTGTTGCCGAACATTCTGGAAGAACTCGCAAAAAAATGCTTTACTATCAGCTATTCCAGGGGAGTAAAATAAGATGACCTCATACTGGAATGGTTGAAATGGACTGTATGGCTTTTTGGTATCCATTCCTCTATTATATTAGGTTCCAGAGATTAATGCGGGTTTTTGAACTCCGTCCTCAAAGCAATACATCTCAGCCCAGAGCCAACATTTTTAGTTATCCGAAAAAGTATTGGAAACCCATTACCAAGGCCTAGCCTGACAAGAAATTTCCTTATCAAGAGGGAAGCTGAACTACTATACTGACTCGAAATATAGAAAACTTATGCAGAAGCGCGGGAATCGTCGAAGGTCATTTTTACCGTGTCTTGGTTTTCGAACCTTTTTCTGCCTTATTAGAGGGCTGTCAGAATATGGTTTTTAGGCTTTAAACAGGGGAAAACAGGAGGTTGGTGAGGGTGAGATCCTGCGAATGCACTTTGTGAAGCAAAGCTGGATAGGTTCGATTCGTCCATTTCTTGCGAAGTCGTTTGTGCGGCATGTGGATGGGCGTCAACATGGAGAACATTTCTTTCCTTCTTCTGGAGACAGACCTTGCTGTTTCGGTGGGCTACGTCAGTGTGATGGACAGACTTTGTTACTGTATAAAATTCACCTGGGCCCAGAAAGCTGTGATGCATCATTTCTGCGGAAGGACCTCGAAACCATCAGCATGGTGCTCACCTTGTCGAACTTTGCTTTGATGTTCGTTGCTGCACAGAATTTTAGAAATTTGCTCAGTTCTGTTGCACATAATCGCTTTCCGTTGGGGATGGCGAAATGTTCCAAAAGTCGGACACTTTTGTTGCGTGAAACGAGTTGTGACAAGATCCCTGCAAGGTGACTTTGCTGCTGCTCAGTCAGTTCATGCGGTACCCACTTGTCCAGCTTTCTTACCTTCCCAAGCACTTTCGAACCTTCCGAAACTTTCTATATGCTTGCTCATCGTTATGCTGCTGGTTGTCATACTTATTTGATAATCAGCCATATAATCCTTAGAAGGCTGTCGTCAACAGGAGAATGCCGTCCGTAACCCCTTCATTTTGAATCTCGAGTTCCCTACACTGAAAACTTCGAGCCATTGATGCAGTGTGCATTTGTTGGCACATCCTTAGCCTCACACAACAATCTTATTCCGAGCTGTCTGCAGAGCACTCTCTCCGAAATCCAACTCATATGGACCTGCACGCTTCGAAGCTATAGATTCAAACCTTCAAAAAAAGCTGAGGCCCGAGTTCTTGCAAAATGCAATAGCAGTACATATAAGAAAGAGAATGAGATGGGTTTCACAACAATGACCACAGTACAGCATTCAAAAGAAAATTCCTCCGAAAAATGTCTAGCAAGTATGCCGCATCGAAACCCGCATTACTTTCTGGACAACTTAATACGTCTATTCCTGGCCTGAGGCCGCGAGCAGATTCACCTGTATATTAGGAGAGGTCTCAGAAGTGCTTTTTTGAATATTTGAAGAAATAATGGTTGGTTTTGTGAAATTTTTGTTGATTTCGTTCCTGAAAACGGAAAGAAAAAATAAACAAAAGCGGACTATCTTTTGCTTTTATAATAACTTCCGGACCACTGGAATTGTTCAAATGCTTTAGGGAGAGAAAACAAATGAATAACTCACCAGCAGCTGAGAGTCGCTAAGACAGTTTTCCGTCGAACGTATCGTCGATAATGAAGCGGATAGCGAATGACTATGAATTCATTCGTTGTAAAAACAAGCAGATTGAAAATTGTCAGCATATTGCAGATGCGAAGCACAACT